>JAKSZP010013216.1:0-220345 GCA_022478985.1 Massospora cicadina
TTTTTTCCCATATTTTGAGGGAAGTATCACCAACCATAATTATAAGGCCGTGCTCAAGGGAGGACAGGGGTTGGGCGTGTTCAATTTTGGTGTATGCGCCTTTTTTTGCAGGAATTGCAAAACTCCAGGTGCATCACTGTACTCACCCTTTTTGGTGGGAGGTGTGTCAACATTCCGCTGGGGCATTTTTCCCCAGCAGGTTGGGAGGGCTTCAGGCCTTTTGTGCTGGCCACTTTTGCCCAACTGGTATTGTTGCAGACAAATTTGCTCATATTCCTGGTTGATTGTCAATCTCAGAAAAATTGCATAAAACCATGTTACTAAAAGTGATAGTAATGGGAAAGAAAAGCGGTGGAGCCCTCCCCTTAAGTTTCAGTTAATTATACAAAGATATAAAAACACATACGCTGATGAATTCAATTACCCTACACTTTTCCTGGACCACTGTAGTCTTTCCCATTGTTCCAACAATGAACACTTCCAAGAAGGAGAGGAGTTGAGAAGATTTCAGGCAATTGAAAGAGTCAAGTGGACGAAAGGTTGGCCTGAGAAGTGAAGAATTTCAAGATATGAGGGCCCAAAAAATGCACCAGCGTTGAGGTAGTGCAGTCAGAATTCATACTTGTTTAAACCAAACCTTGCCCACAATGATGCCAATGCTAATGGCCACACTACTGTATGGTAATGGCGTCATCCTTAGCATATATCTGGGCGTGGGGTCCATGTGTATTGACAAGTACTTTTGCACTTGTCCCCTAGTGGTTCCTTTTCTAGATCCACCAGAACAGTGGTGTTTTGTGGATTTTGGTTGCTATCATGGGTTGCTAAATACTCACAATGGAAGCCAATTATTCCCATGGCACGTCATATGCCTGACAAATGTAGCCAGAAGATTTTGATGGGATAAATAAACTTATTTGAACGTGGTTTCCTTAAAGGCGAAAATGCTAGGGGGTGGAGTGATGATGCCTCACACTAAAACATCAAGTGGCGGTGCCATGGAATCTAAAAAAACACTGGGAAAAAGTCAAAGGTAGATTCTATTAAATTACTTTTGTTTAGAATCGCTTGAAACTGGGTTTGAGCAGAAAAAGATTTTCTGGGCAATTAAATTTGACTAGCTGATAAATCAGGTAACTAATTCAAATTATCCTTGAATGTAAAATCTACACAATGATAGTTTTCTAAAATTAATATTAATCAATCATCTTTTCAAAACCCAGCAGTCGTCATATCTATTTTTCTGATACTTCATATAGGATGAGGCTTGACAAATATAAATTAGAATGGTTACTTGTTGTGGTACAGGTAGCGTTCTAAGCTAAAATGGGTGGGGGTAGAATGTGTCAGTTACCTATATTAAAAATAATATAAAAAAATATTAGAAGAAATCTAAAGAATCACGATTATAAATCTCTACAGGCTAAAAGAGAGTTCTTTTACCCTTATAAAATCTAACGTTTGGAAAGGTAACAAATGATAAGAAAAACAGCATTTCAAATAAATAATTTGGAATAAATTTTGAGCGCCCTTAAAAAGTTTAATCACAAACTTCTATACCATTGCCCAACTTGGCACCCTCTATGATAACCCAGCACCATAAATTTTAGTGGATCTTACCTATATCCTTTAAGGTACAATATAGGATACTTTACAACTTTTAAGATATAATAGCCTTAGAATGGATTGATTAGGTTATATTTGAAGAAGATGGCTAGTTCTTCATGTGATATATTTATCACGGAAGTGATTGGAATAAGAGAAGTGGGGATTTATTAGATTGGCGAAAAAGAGACTATAATAACTCTAAAATAAAAAGTTAAAGATCATATATATGCCTTACCTGGGTGTCATTTTAGTTTTTATAGCATTTCATTTGTTGTAAAAAAGTAGATGAGGTGGGTCAACCTTGGGACAAATATACCACACTGAGTTTTTTATCCTGTGCTGGTTTTGCACCTGTTAAAATTCAAACCCAACCCAGAGTGGAGCAGGAACCACCCCGCTATGCTACCACTCCTCACATTTGTTGTAATGCTGTGATATAATGTTTTGTCTTTTACCTTTTAAAAAGCTAAGGGGAGGGTGCACCAGTGGTAAAGTATGTGTATAATGCTCACTGCCTCCTGATTTTAATCTCAGTAGATGAACTTTGTGTAGGGACGATTAAGGAATATGTTGTTATTAATCACCAATCCTCAACTGAGATAGCAAAAGCAAGGAAGTTCATGGAGTTTCTGGCCATCATAATAATGCACGTATAGGTTTACTGAGACATATCCTTCTTTACAATCAATTTAATTTCCCTTTTTTCATTAATTAGTGCATTATTATCCCCAGGTCATAACATTTCATATAATAATAAAAAGAATTTAAAAAAATAAATTTGAGATAATTAGATTAACTGATTGATTGGTTTTATTTATGTCATGAAACCTTTTGATAAAAAACTGGTCTATTATTCTGGATGTATTACCCACAATGACAACCTGAATGATATTTGTATGGAAACTTACAATAATCTTTATATATATTGTGGAGGTAAACCCCAATATGGGCCAGTTATTTCAAAAATTGGAGCCATGGCTGCTAAAGGCCACCGTGAACTACTTAAATTAAAAGTGGGATATAAGAGATCTATTAAAAAATGGAAAAACAAAGATTGGATCAATAGCAAACCCTGTTGAGGACTGCTGTACTTTAAACTTATCTAGAATAAAGAGGGTTTTCATTAGGGTCAACCAATCCCCAATGCAGCAAGATCTAAGGATTGGCACAATACATATATTCAGTAAAACTCAGATATGAGTATGCAAAGACAAATTCAGACTTTTGTTCAAATTGCCACTGTTAAGTTTGAGGATCTACTCGCTTATTGGATATACTCCTGCTTCTATAGTCAGGAAGAGTTTTGACCTATTCAACCTCGATGCTGCTAAGTGTCTTACAGTGTTTCCTAACCTTTATGAAGCTCACAAAGCTTAAACAATAATAATAGACTCTTATGGTCTCTTCTGGGTAATTTTTCCCTCTGTAAACGGGAACTCGCCTGCAACAGTAACAATGACAAGCTCCCCTTAACGCTTGTCTACACTCTTAATATGATGATAGAATGAAATGCATATGGTATAATATCATCAGATATAATATGGAAAAAATGATGTTTTATTGTTAGGCCAAGCGCCAGTACATTATACCTCTAAGGCATCTCCTGGCCATACCCACCATTAGATGAGTTCATTTAAGCCATGACAATCCTCTATGGATTATGACAGAGGTTATTAAGGTTCCCCAAGTTAATCTAGCCCTTGAATTAACGTAATTACAATCTTTTCAGCCCAATTGGAGGCACTTATACTTTCATAATTGAGAATATTTTTAGCATAATTTTAGCACATCAGTAATGTGTATTTTCTTTTTAACAAGCCTGATAACGTTTACTCATATAGCTGACAAAATACAAAAAAATGTGGAAAAGACAATATAGAATTCAAATAATGATGCACCTCTAAATGGGACGTTAGCAGGCCTATCAATAGTTCATGGTACTCCCTAATTGGGTCGTCCATAAGAAAGTACTACTATGCCAATAACGAGGATCAACATACAGGAATCCATTATACATTAATTGTAATTGCACCAAATTTGTGAGTACAATGAAATTAATGCCATAAACCCACTTAATTTACCCAATTGGGGCCCATAATCTTCCATAATAAAATTTATCATAGCTAATATCAGCTATGATAATAAGGATGTTTAAGTGCAACCAAGGCGGTTTTGAGGTGAATATGCTATAACATATTATGCAGATAAATTGGGAAGAATCAAGGGATCCATCAATGGGAGTACTTATCAGCATTGATGGTTTTTTTAGGGTTTATTTTTGAGTCAATTATAAAAATCTAACAGCCACTATCAGATTATACAACATAATTTTGTGGAATGGTTGTGGCCTGACAGGTGAACAAGCCAATTTGGAGGGATTGGAAGGGCATGCCCACAGGCAGGGATGGTAGGGCCAATCACAGTTCAGAAAAATGGGTTTGAGATCCATGAATTTATTGAATACAGAATTGCTCCACCATCGCTCTGATCAAAAGGCTCAGAAATGGTTGTCAAACCTAAAATTGCTCCAATTAAGTAATTGGCATTCAAAAATGGTTCACATGCTATTAAAATCAGAGCAAGAGCATCAGATTTCAGCTGCACAGGTTATATTTACCTAAAACAAAGGGTACTGTTTGATGACGGTAGCTTTAGCCAAAAAGAGCATAAAAACATTATTTGCAAAAAATGGGCTTTTTATCAATCAAATAGTAGAGCACGCTGTAGTATCTGGTACTGCCATTCTCTCAATGCTTGCTCAAATAATCTTTGTCATAGGCTTTTACAGATCCTACAGTAAAAAGTATCCCTTGCAATTAATAAACTCCTTCAGAAATGCTCGTTCTACCAGCGTTCTTATTGGTGCTTTCCCTAGTTACCAAGCAGCACTCCAAAATTGGTAGACTAAAATGATTAAGTTTGAATCAGGCCAAAAAGGCGAAAATTATAGCAGGGAGTATTTTTCAAGAAAAAGGTATTAGCCAAACTTAGATAAATTACTGGAGGATGGCCCTGATAATTATAAGGTCTTATTATTGATAGTTTTATGCTGGCACAGGGGTAGCGTAGAAGAAAATGGAATACAATTTAGGAGGTGAGAAGATAATTTGACCACAGCATTGATGGCTGATAAGTTAGGTTAATGTGAGATGCGCTGACAGGGATTTGGGGATTTGATTAATGGCAACCCAATACATTAATCTTTTAAATATAAAAACGTAGCCCATGTGCTGAGGTGAACATTCTGGTATAACAAATCCTCCCCTAGTTATTAGTTAAAGTATGCCATAAAATTTTATAAAAATAACGTATCCAGATGGTTGGAAAAATGATTACAACACATGCTTTAGCCAGACTAAAACATCCTTCTGGTGAATATGGCATTGGAGGAGAAGAAACCTGCAGGCTGGCAATGGCTTCTGGCTTCCACCACCTCCTTGCACAGTCCCTAATCCTTTCCAACAACTCCTTGGTAGTTGGAAGGATTGGAAAGTGAGAAACTTTAAGGGAAAGCTTTGACTGACCACTCATCCACTACATGGAATAAATCAGTGTTGTTGGTGTGGGGTACAGCAGCCTTCTTAGGTCCCTTCTTGGTTCTGTGCAAGAAATTCTTGATCCGGGCATTGTAACAGATGGTTTTTTCATTGTTTCCCTAATTCCAAGTTCTAAGGGGACTTCCATAATAACAATGGTTGCAATATTATTCCCATTTGAAAATTAAAAAGATCAAATTTATCTCCAAAAGGCCATAGCAAAATTAGTCACATTCTTGGCCAAGGGGGTATCCGCCCCTGTCCTTCTCGCCATGCAACAAATTCATAAAAAAGAATTCCTCTGATTCAAACAAGTTGCCCACAAGGCAGTACAAAAAGTTTTGATGCTCACAAAATTTGGTACAAAAGACTCGCATTACTAGCAACTACAATGCCACCTTTACCATGCTACCCAAAGTTCGCCTCAAGGCTGAAAAAGCCCTTTACAAATATATCACAACCCTCCTTATAGCTAAATTTGAGCTTCCTGAGCCACTCTGCTACCTCAACCCACATTTTGAGGATGCACCCACACATGTGCCTCAGTGCTCTGCTGTACAGTGTCCAACACAGAGGAGAAAGATGAGCTTCCTGATCCTGACTCATTACCCACCATGGGTGCATAGTGGTTTACTGCATCTGACCTGGTTGGTTAATTTTAGTTTTTATTTTTTATTTTTTTCGATTGAGTTTGAGTGATACTGTCAGATTCTGGTGGTTGAAACGAAAATAAACCTTTGACAACCATCAAATCAGGATGATTACCTTTTCAACGCTTGAGCTAACACCTATATTCTCACCTCAAAGCCTATGGCAATCATACAATTCAAGCTGAACATCTCAATGTCATTTAAATCAAGTATTTTATCAAAGTGATCAGCTCAAATACACTTGCATATTATAGCTGATTTCCTACGCATCAAATCTTGGCAGTTGGTCCCATTTATTGGGAGCACTATAAATTCACCTGTATACAAAATTTTTTTGGGACTGACCTGAAGTTAACATCTAAAAACCCCATTAATTATCAGACAAACGAAAAAATGCAATCTTTTCTTCCCTAGGGTGAAATTTGTATGTTGAACCAGTAATCAGCATGATAGAACTTGGGTGGACTTCCCAAAAGGGGTTACCTAGTGATATCAAGGGAGAGGCCTGCTGACGTCCCGATTAAGGGTGCGTCATTTACTTTAATTGATGCCAAAATTTCACAGAAGGTGTACTTTGTCAGCAGTATGATGAAACTGAAGTCCATAAGATCCTAGGACAATTTTGCATGCTTTTATCACAATTTTTGTACCTGAAATCCTCCCAATTTTGAGAGTATTTTGCCATCAATGAACATAAGAAAAGGTTTCAGTCGTATCAGTTCAAGGGCTGAACTGAGGTGGTAAAATATCTGTTGGAATATAGTCTGGAATGTTGCCAGGCGATGCTTTAGGGGTATAAATACCAGCGCCTGGCCTAATGACCATTATTTAATAAAAGCTTATAATAAAAGTTTTGTTCATTTTATTTTTATCTCTTTCCTGGTTCTCTCTCTGAATTCTTTCTTTAAATAAAGTGTTGACAAGCTGGATGCGCCTAATCCACAGCTTGTATATCCACCTTCCTTGGAAGAAGTTCCCAAACACAAAGGGAAAATTATGCATGAAATCGGCCAGAAGAATTGAGGCGAATTTAGTAGGCCTAGTGAGTTTTTATACGGTCCAAATACCCTAAACTACAGGCACTATTGATGATCAATTATCAGAACTATGGCCCAAATAAACATACAGGTTAAAAAAAACAATCAAGAGAACCTCGGATTTTCACAACTGGTGCTCACTCAAAACTGGGTACAATCTCCAAAATGGATTCCAATGACCAATTCCTGGCAGAATCGCCCTGATGAGAAAGTGACAATAAGATGGAAACAAGCGACAAAGAAATCTCAGATTATTTTAATACCAGCTGCCATGGCTCTGAAACGGGTACCTCCTACTCCCTGGATCTTATCACAGTGGGGGAGCTCATGCAAGTACAACCAGCCTAATCGGCTTTACATTTTCAAGTTTAAAAGCTATTCTGGAAACCTTATATCAGGGTTTTAGGATTGGTACTTCACAAATTGATCCCTCCTTTGGCCTGTTCTACTACCTTAAGTATCAAGCACTCAAGATGGAGATATATATGAAGTACCGCAATGCAATCATGGCATCTCTTTCCAGACATCTCACAGACAGTCAAGCAACTAACGAATTCCTGGTTAACTTTGTTCAACCTTCAATTAAGCATACCCAGCAAATAATTGCTAGACGAAATCTGGAAATTACATAAATCAACCATGTGCAAGGGGAGAAACAATCTTCCTGAAATGCTCTACTGGACAAGATAAATTTCAGTTTTTCTGAAGTCTAGAAAGCAATTGTTGATAATATGGGACTTGCCAATGAAGCTTATGGAAGATTAAACACCCTCGAGGAGCTTCTGAACGAAGGAGCCCTGAAGATAGCTGCAGAAGTTCTAGCTCAACATGAGTTATCACAAGAATGGGTACAAACTATGAATAACTGCTGTTGAAAATTGGAAAGCCATTTGGATTACCTAATGTCTCAATCAGAAAGACTTACCATACATGCCACTTTGGGCCAAAGAAATCACCTGGAGCTAAATGCAAAAGTTGATGACTTTGAAGGGTATGTTTGGGTGAGCTTTATACTAACAACAAAAACTTAGATGACCTTGCAGCAAAGCCAGCAGTCCCAAATAGGGATGAAGAGGATGCCCAAATCAAAGAGGAACTTTCTAAACTTTGGACTGTAGTGTCGAGATTGCAGGCTATAAACACTGAAATTACTCAGTAAAATTGGGAACTCAGAATGCAACTACCAACTGCAAATTCCTGAGGAGATAGTATGGACAAAGATATAATAAAGCATAACAACCAACTAAGCTTTATTCAAAGAAGTGTATTACAACCTTAAATGAATTCAAATCCCTCAAAAAGCAAGGCTGCCAGTGCTCGCCCAACTTTAGCAAAAAATAAATAGGAAAAAGCTCCGCTTATCCGGCCAAAAAACAAACTGGAAAAGTAACAAAGGGCTGAATTCATGCGTCAGAAACCAGTAGTTTGGAGCAATATCATGAAATTAAATCATTGGAAGTTGGCACAAATGTAGAAACTGATATTTCAAACATCTGTTTTATGCCTAGAGTCCTAGCATCAGTCCTGGCTCCAGATACATCCTAACGGGAAAGAGGGCCAAGTATGGGCAATGATACACCAAGACGTTCCAGAAGAAGTACAACTCCTATACCCAAGATAGGGCGAGATGACTTTAAATCACTAAATTTACTAAAGTTTGATAAGGATGGAAACGTTCACTTTTTCCTCAAATTATTTGGAAAAAGCAATGAGAGGAGCATCAGACCATGCGAAAGGATTGGCACTAATTAACTCACTCAATGCCCATAGCTGTGACCTCATTATGCCCTATTTGGGCGACGATTTTCCTATATGGATTCCAAAATTGCAATAACAAAACAGTTTGGAGGGCCTGAGAAATTAGGAAGCCCAAAAAAGTGAGCTTCTTAATATTGATTTCAAAAAAATGAGACTATTAATGAGTTTTTGGATAGATTCTTCCATGAGGCACAAGTTCTGCGTGGGTGCAATGCACTAGATAAGTTTGACACCAAAATTTGCAATGGAGCACACAATTATGCCTTTCCGTGAACTGCACAATGTCATGCTGCCTTCATTCAATGGAAGCTTGGAAGTCCAAGAGCTTGCCAATTACTTGATAAGCTGTTCCCATAATTTCAATACTTCTAATTGGTCCAAAGATCAGCAAAAATCTCAATTTTTGGGCCCAAAAAGCAATATGATGTCCAACCAGGGGAAAAATTTCCAAAATATGAACCAAAAATTCAAGCAAAAACAGCAAACAGGGCCGATGATTTGCCACAATTATGGTCAACAAGGGCATTTTGCTAGACAATGCTTCAGATGGTCCAACAAAAAGCATGGGGTAAACTTTGCTCTAGAAATCAACAGTGACAATGAGGTGGGAAAGGAGCAGGTGGAGTAGAGGCGAAACGCTCTAACTCCACCAATTTTCAAACCATTCCACCTGACCCTGATGAGCTCTTTAGGGCTGAAGATGTTGCTAAAGATAACCTCCATCATATCGTGGCTAATGATGTCATGATGGTCACTACTTGGGTCACAGAAAAAGCAACTAAACCCTTTAAAATTACCAAAGAAGCCCGAGCTGAAGTATCAAAACTCTTCGCAAAGCAGATTATTGATCAGGGTTTAGACCTCTAACCCAGATGTTTGACTGACCTACCTAAGCTTAACAACGTTCAAATAGCCATTCTATGAAGACCTTAGCAGATAACTTCCCAGATATTTGTTCAAGCCTGAAATCACACCTGGAATCAGGCAGCAATCACAGCATTCATAAAATAAATATCTCTGAAAACTACTCTGAATGTATTTATGTGGACATAGCAGTGAACAAGGTGCAAGTTTGGGTCACTGTTGATAGTGGCGCCCCTATAAATATAGTCAGCACAAAGTTAGTTAAAAACTTTAAATTGCGCGCAATGTTACCCACTGTCAAGAATATGGAACAGCTGGAGAATATACAACCAAATCTCTGGGCGCCTAAAGTACCCTACCACTCAGATTTGGATCCAGTGTAGTAACAGCACCTGCCATAGTGTTGCTAAATACAAACTATGATATCCCAATTGGGACTGATTTCCTTTGAAGTTACGGAGTTGTTATCAATCATAAGGACAATACTCTCACCATTCTGGGCCAGGCTATTCCATTTTACTAAAACCGTGATAAGGCAGTTGAGAAAAAAGAAACCCATCCTATTCATAAATCTGGCCTACAAAGATGAGGTTGTCCCAATTGAGTATTCCAAAGCTCAGTCAAAGATAAAACCACTTCCCACTCAGATTGATGAGTCAAATGGCATTCCACTTCGCTCAAATCAGACCTTCACTATACCATCCTGATAACAAGTAATCATCCTAACAGGACTAACAATTAATATCCCGGAGGGACTTTACAGTGAAGTATATCAACCATGGTCTAAATCTCAATTCAAACCAAACATTGTCCCTGGTATTATCATTCCAGGCCACAGAGAAATACATATCTTATGTGAAAACCTGAAAAATTGGCCCATATCCATCAGGTGACATCAAACAATTGCTTTTTGCATCTGTTCCCTATCACAGAAATTCACTCATTCCATGAGTTTGAAACTTTTATCAAATTAGGGGGCTTCCCAATAATAACCAACTCAGCATAAATAATGTTGTCCCTATGTCCAATTTAAGCAGCATGAACAACTCTGAGAAAGGCCAAGCACAGGAGTTATTTTCTAAATATCAGGAAATATTTACATAAGACAATTTTGACTTTGAATGTGCTAATGGTGTCACCAATATTATTGATATTGGAGATCATAAACATATTTAATCACGCCTGATTAGGTGCTCAAAATCATCAAAGGAAGAAGTATCCAAGGAAAATAAGGAACTCCTTGATTGTGGCATGTTAATACCTTCAAAAAATTTATGGGCAGCACCAATTTTAATAGTGAAGAAAAAGGATGGAAGCAAACAAGTAGTCATTGATTATCAGAAGTTAAACAACATCACAAAGAAGGACTTATACCCACTGCCATGAATTGACAACGCCTAGGATAGGCTAGGGGGGCACAAAGTTCTTCTTGGCAATGGACCTTATCAGCAGATATTGGCAAATAGATCTTCCCAAAGAGGAGCGTGAGAAATGTGCAATTGTAACCCAAGAGCGCCCATCCAACCAATGATAATGCCTCAAGGGCTCTGAAATGCCCTGGCTGCATTCCAACGGGCAATGGACAAAATTCCGGGTGACTTGAAATTGTCATATGTACTAGTGTAACTTAACGATATCAATGTTTCCAGCCAAACTTTTGATGACCACCTGGAACACTTAAAGGAGGTTTTCAAAAGGCTAGCTGCTGCAAACTTAAAACTCAAGCCCAGAAAATGTCAGTTTTTCAAAGACCAACTGGAATACCTCAGATTTATGATTGATAAAGTGGGTATTTGGCCCCAACTCTCTAAGCTGGATGCTATCTCCATAATGAAATGCCCAAATCCAAGCGCCATATTCAAGTATTCTTAGGCATGATCAGGTACTATCGCCAATTTATTGCTGACTACTCACAACTTGGAGAGCCTCTTTTCTATCTGCTTAAAGATAAGGTTCCATTTGACTGGACTCCAGCTTGCTAGGATGCATTTGACCAACTCCTATTGGCCCTATTAAGTGCACCTGTTTTTCAATACCTGGATTTTGATAACGAATTTATCATCCAAACTGATGCATCCCAAACAGCAGTGGGGGACATGTTATCCCAAGTTGGAGAAGATGGTGAAGAACATCCAGTTGCCTTTGCTAGTCAGACCTTAAACATTCACAAAAGGAACTACACAGTGATGGAATCAGAATGCTTGGCCGTCATATATGCTTGCAAGTAATTCTGGGTCTATCTTCATGGCACTCATTTCAAAGTTGTTACCAATCATGCTTCCCTAAAATGGTTAAACAGCTTAAGAGAACCTGAGGGCCTATTAGCACGCTGGGCATTAAAGCTTCAAGCTTATGACTACACCATTGAGCATCGAGCTGGGGCAAAACACCAAAACGCTGACTGTCTATCCCAACTACCCACCATTGCAACACTTAGTTGGGCCGCCGATGAGTTGTTTATGAAAATGATCAGCGGAGAGTATCAGGATGAGCCCAAATCCATCCAAAAAATATTATCAGATATATAAAAAATATAACCATCAAAAATGGGATGCTTTACAAGATTGTCAAGGGCAAAAAGTTTATTTTTCAAGACCATTAGCCCAAACAGAACTAAAAATGGCAGCGCATAAGGCCATAGGGAATGGCGGATTCAAGAAGACAAAAGAGCATCTGAAGAAATTCTACTACTGGGAGTCAATGCATTTTGACATTCAAGAAACGCCAGAATGCTGTGCAGAGTGCCAAGGCAAAAAACTGTTCTGAAAAAGTAAATCTTACCAGCTTGTTTGGCCCAACTTTGCTTGGCACATTTATCTATCAACGTTGTTGGCCCACTTCCAACAAGCAATATGAAGGCCAAGTACATAATCATAGACATCGACCACTTGACCAAATGGGTCAAGGCCAAGGCCATTCGGGAAGCTGGAGCGGCAACCACCACCAAGTTTGTACTTGAAAACATTATACTCAAACATAGATGTCCCCAGGTTATTCTGACCAATAATGGAACCAACTTTACCGCAAATATCCTTGCCAAGATCAACCAACTAATGGAAGTACAAGGTGTGCTTTCTGCCCCCTATCACCCTGAAGCTAATGGGACTGTGGAGCGCGCAAATGGGACATTGGTGAACATTATCCAGAAATTAAACTTAGCCAAACCATCTGAGTGGAGTACTTATCTAAGTTTGGCAGTCTTTGCCTATAATATTTCCTACCATTCATCAACCAGGTTGTTTCCATTTCAAGTATTATATGGAGGACACCCAGCCCTACCAATGCTGCTATATTCAGTCCTAAAGGATCCTGGTGAAAACACTTATCTTCAGTATGTTGAGAAGCTTGTGGATGCTTTAATCAAACTACAAGCTCAAGCCTTTGACAAAAGTTTTTCTGGGAAAAAGGCCCAACGTTAAAAGGACTTAGAAAATTGCTACCCACTGGCCAAATTCGAAGTTAACAACAAAGTTCTATTTTGCAAGACCCATGAATTGGGCCAATTGCAAAAGTTAGATCGCATTTGGGCCAGCCCATTTGAAGTGATTGTGAAAACATCTAAGTTCATATACACCATCAGGGTTATTAGGACTGGCCATATATACAACCAAGTCCATGCAAAATTCCTAAGAAGGTTTTCAAGCGGGCCAATTCAGAATTGAAAAAGGTGAAAAAAACAAAACAAAACAAAACGCAAAACCAAAACCAAAACCAAAAAAAACAGAAACAAAAATATATTTATATAATAGTTTTATTCTAATTAGTACTTTAGTTTGCACTTGAGGTTGGGGAGAGGATTTGACTTCAAACTTAATAGGCATTTGGGCCGTCATACTTCAGACTCATCAGCCATTCAGGCCAAAGTTACTAAATAGAAAAGCTATTTCCATGCTCATTAGCATTTGGGCCAATGATAACAGACCAATATAGGCTAATTCAGGAATATTGGGGCTTATGCTTGAGTCAAAAGTGGGGAATTGTCATATTCTGATGGTTGACTCAAAAATAAACCTTTGACAACCATCAGATCAGGATGATTACCTTTTCAACGCTTGAACTAACACCTATATTCTCACCTCAAAGCCTATGGCAATCATACAATTCAAGCTGAACATCTTAATGTCACTTCAATCAAGTATTTTATCAAAGTGATCAGCTCAAATACACTTGCATATTATGGCTGATTTCCTACGCATCAAATCTTGGCAGTTGGTCCCATTTATTGGGAAGACTATCAATTCACCTGTATACAAAATTGTTTGGGACTGACCTGAAGTTAATATCTAAAAACCCTATGGATTATCAGACAATGAAAAAATTTAATCAATTTTCTGCCCTAGGGTGAAATTTTTATGTTGATCCAAGTAATCAGCATGATAGCACTTGTGTGGACTGCCCAAAAGGGGTTACCTAGTGCTATCAATGGAGAGGCCTGCTGAAGTCCCAATTAAGGGTGCGTCACTTACTTTAATTGATGCCAAAATTTCACAGAAGGTGTATTTTGTCAGCAGTATTATAAAACTGAAATTTAGAAGATCAGAGGACAGTTTGCATGATTTTATCACAATTTGTATACCTGAAATCCTCCCGATTTTGAGAGTATTCTGCCACCAATGAACCTAAGAAAAGGTTTCAGTCATATCAGTTCAAGGGCTGAACTGAGATGGTAAAATATCTGTTGAAATTTAGTGCTGGAATGTGATCAAGAGATGCCTTAGAGGTATAAATACCAGCGCCTGGCCTAATGACCATTATCTAATAAATAGCTTATAGCAAAAGCTTTATTTATTTTATATCTTTCCTGGTTTTCTCACTGAATCCTTTCTTTGGAGAAAGTGTCAACAAGATGGATGTTCCTAATCCACAGCTTGTATATCCACCTGCCTCAGAAGAAGTTCCTGAACATGAATTAAAATATGCCCAAAATCAGCTGGAAGAGTCAAGGCAAATTTAATAGGCCTTTTGAGTTTTTGAATGCTCCAAATACTGTAAACTACAGGCACTATTGAGGATCAATTATCAGAACTTCAGCCCAAATAGACATGCAGGATAACAAAAAACAAGTTAGTGATCCTCAGATTTTCACAGATACTCTCATCTCTTTCTGTTTGTTTAAATTCTAGCGTAGTATAAGTTTTGCTCCTCAGAGCTTGGTATTGTCCATCCCTGGTTGGCTTGCCTTAGTTAAATAAAGAATCAAATTTATCTATGTTAAATTTTTAAATTTTTTAAACTTTATTCGAGGTGGGCTGACCTGGGGATGATACCGCACCGATTGAGGGGAAATCAAATGAATGGGAAAGGAGGATAAAATCTGGAAAACCTCCATGCGCGGCATATGATAGGCCAGGAACTCCATGGACCGCTTTTGCTATTCGCTATCTCAGTTCAGGGCATTCATGCACAACGCCAACACAGTCATAGTCGTCCCCTACCCAAAGTTCCTCTACCAGAATCGAACTCGGGGAGGCAGCGGTAGAGGTCCCTATTCTACCACTGGGGTATCCTCCCCAAAATTTATCTATATTAATTTTAGTTTGATTTAGTTCTTGCCAACCTTTGATGCTGTGATAAATTAGGTTGCCATTCCTAGATTATTCTAATCAATATAACTTATTGGCTTGCTTTATAAAATTGGTAGCATTTTCCAGATTGCAGTTTAAAATTATATTTTGTTTTCGCCATGTTGCTCCTTAGATAAACTTACCTATTAATTGAATATAAATATCTATTATTTTTGAATATTGTGATCGCTTAGGTTTATTTATCAGTGATGGGTTTAATAAAGGAACTGCTTAATGCTAAAGCTACCTTTGTTGGTATATCAGTAACTCCAAAAGACCCCAAAGGAGAGGATAGTTTGACCACCATACCTCAGCTAAGTGGACCATTAGTGATTAGGTCATGTGATGCCTGAGATTCTAACCCATGATTTGGGAAGAAATTAATCCCTTAAATAGGGGAACTTACCTAAATTGCCGTTTGATTGAGGCAACTCTTTTTTAGCATGGTTTTTATTTTGCAACATAATATTCAGGGCTTGGGAAAAGTTGAGCATTATATTGTTTCAAATTCAGGTTTTAATAATATGGAAGAATGGGTACTGTCCCAAGATAACCTAACTCATTCATCTATTACATCAGTTCCATTACCCTCCGCTGTAATAGGAGAAGGTTAAGAGATAACATTTGGATTTATGGCAGTTGATGTTTCTTGCGCCCATCAGGAGACCTCCATGGGAAAAGTAGATTCTTTCCATGACCCCTGGACTTCTGAATGATACTCTCCTTACCTCCCATTATAAAAAGATCATCCATTGTACGTGGGGCCAAAAGTTGCACCCACATGTGGAGCCAGATGGGCTCTTCTTTTAGTGAGGGGTAATGTGAAACATTTTTTGTTCATTATGGCTTACCTAATTATGGGTTATAATGTAATCTATCACAACAATGATCGCAATACAATAGCCTACTCAAGAATTTAACAAAAATCAAATTTTCATTTGTTAAATTTTAGTTTAACCTAATTCTCACCAGCCAATGATACTAAAATCAACCAGGATTCCACGCCTATATTATTCAATTTAATGTAACTTATGGATTCTACTTATAATTCTGGGGTGACATATACCAGATCTAAATTTGGTTTTAATGTTTTCACTACGCTGCTTTATTAGATAAAATTAACTACTGCTTTAATATAAATATTTATTTTAAAATTCCTTAATATCTCAAGTTTTTAGCAGTGCCAGTTTAATAAAGGAACCCCTCAATGATGTTGTTAACATTGGTGGTATATAAGCAACTCCAGAAGACCTCAAAGGAGAGGATAGCTTGACAACCATACTTCAGCCAAGTGGGCCGTTAGTGATTAAATCATGCAACGCCTAAGCTTCCAAATCATGTTTTGAGTGGAAACAATTCATTTAAATTAGTAACTTATCTAAATTACCATTTAATTGAGTAAACTCTTTTTACCATGAGCTTCATTTTACCAATGTAACATTTTAGAGCTTGGGAAAAGCTTGAGCGTTATATTATTCTGTCTTCAGATTCTATAAGATGAAAGGATGACTATTGTTATAAGAAAACCCAACTTCATAACCTATTACACCTGTTTCATTCCCCTACGCTGTGATAGGGGGAGTTGAGATATGCCATTTGGACTGGTGATAGTTGAGGCCTCATGCGCCCACCAGGAGATCTCTAATGGAATAATAAATACTTCTATGACCATTGGACTTCTTAAGGTACTCTCCTTACCTTTCATTATAAAAATATCACCTATTGTATGTGGGGCCACAAGTTGCACCCACATGGGGAGCCAAAGGGGCTCTTACTTAGTGAGGGGTAATGTAGTAAAATGTTTTTTTCATCATGGTTTACCTACTCTATCACTGCCTCCCAAGTTTGATCCCAGAAGATGAACTTTGGGAGGGGATGATTATGACTGTTTTGGCATTGTGCACCAATGCCCCAAACTGAGATATCAAACAGCAAGGCAGTCCATGGAGTTTCTTGGCTATAATATGCCATATGTGAAAGTTTTCTAGGTTTTATCCTCCTTTTCATTACTTTGAATCCTTTATTGGTGAAGTATTGTCCCCAGGTCAGCCTACCTCGAATAAAATTAAAAATTAAAATTATGATTTACCTAGTACTGAGTTTAAAGGGAATCTTTACAACAATGGATGCAATACAATATACTACTTGGGAACATTGGAGAGACTAAATTTATATCTGTTGAATTTCAGTTTAACCTAATTCTCATCAGCCAATGATGCTGGGATCAATTAGGATTCCACGCCTAGCTTATTCAATTCAATATAGCTTATGGGTTGCCCTTATAATTCTGGGGTGGCATATCACATATCACAGTTTGGTTTTATTGTTTCTGCCACACTGGTCATTAGATAAACTTAACTAATGCCTGAATAAATATAATCATTCACTATTATATTGTTCATTTGAGTTAATTTATCAGTGATGGGTTTAATAAAGGAATCACTTGATGCCATTGCTAACTTTAATAGTATATAAGCAACTCCTGAAGACCTCAGATGAGAGTATAACTTGGCCACAATACCTCAACCTAGTGGGCCACCAGTGATTAGATTGTGCGATTCCTGGAATTCCAACCCATGTTTTGAGTGTGAATAATTCCTTTAATTTGAGAACCTACCTAAGTTGCAATTCAATTGAGGAAACTAACTTTTGGCATGGGGTTCATTTTGCTGACATAACATTTGGGTGCTTAGTAAACCTTTAGCGTTACAGGTCTAGGGGCTCTCTTCAGGACTTACAATTGGCCCAAACTAAACTGGTGAGCATAATCAACTGGATGGCTGGTAGAGTGGTGAAAAAATATATTCTTAAATCAGTTTTATTAAGTGGATGTGATTTAACAAAGACTATTAACAGTAAATTATTATATATAAAAAAGTTGTAACGCACTGGCTCCTTCCAATGAGCCACGAATGAGTTGGGCAACAGGATCCATGTTAAAGACCATAGGGCTGACAGGACTCCTGATACTACTCTCCTGGTGCGCACGCCACAAGATTGGACAAGCACCCCCTGGAAGACAGTTGCAAGTATACTTATCCCCAGCAACATGCCTTGACTCCAAGACAAGGTATAGAGGGAGGCAATAGCCCTCCCAAGCTCACTCTCAAAGTCCAATTATTGTTGATTCAAGCCAAACATGGCTGCAGTTAGGCAATATTTTTAAAATAAACTCAAAGTATTAATATATGAATTTTAGGTTCTTTTATTTAATATTTAGCCAAGTTGATAGAAAACAGAACTGAGGAGCCTCCAGCTCCCAGTTCCTTCCCTATATACACATGCTAAAAGCTAGAATAAAATATAATATAAGCTTATGGTGCCATTGCCAACTTGAATGATGTTTGGTGTAAACTTTACAGCAGGATCGCGGAATCTTTACTCAATGGTTCCGTGCCAGTTCTGATCCTCAATGGTTCCGCGCCAGTTCCATTTTGAATCCCAATCAAACCGCGAAATTCCCAAGCACCTGTTTCATTCCATTCTCGATTCAAATCCAAATCGAATCTCAAAACTACCCATTTTACTCGTTTTCCATTTTGTTCTGACTTGGACGCCCATCTTGCTCCTTGGCCTACTCCAAGCTCTGGCCCCTTAGGCGTCCTTGCCAGAACCAACGCCCCCTCCTCCTCCATACATACAGACACAGCCTGCCCTGTCTTACCAAAGATCAGGGCAATGTGATGCTGAGGATAGACCTCAACCATCACAAAAGTTATCTATTTTATAACTCCTCCTAGAAAATGAACTAAGATTAATCAAACTTATCTTTGAGATTTTATGAATTGGGAAAACTGGCATAGGCCAGTTTTTATTTTGCAACTCTAAAAATTTTAAATGACAGTTATAAATGCAATATAAAATAGAGATAACCTTTAATTTATGGTAAAAGCTAAAGAGAATGTATAAGTTTTAGCTGGGTATCTTTCAGTTTTTCTATATTATTACATCTACTGTAATTTTAGATTTCATTTGAGGCACGCTGACCAGGGGATAGACAGTAACAATACTCAAAGAGCAAAAAAAAACCAAAACAAAAAGGGAAACTGGAACAAAATAAAACCTTCAACCAGGTAGGGAGCGTAGAACCACTAACCTACCATGACAGAGGAGGAAGAAAGGATGGGTAGCGCATCCACATGTGCATCAACCACATCAGGGGAAGCAGCGTTGTAGAAGCATATTGAGGCTGAGAGCAAGGGCGTTGGGAATCAGCATGGTGGTGGTTGAGTGTAGTATAAAAGGATCGAGATGTGCAATATCAGCCTCAATGATAGCTTTGACTAATTCAGCTATATGATGTTCAGCATGAAGGTGAGCATCAGTAAGTAAGGAAAAACTGTCTATGTGTTATTTGTTGAAGGTGGTTTTTGGGTCAAAAGTTGATAGTTTAGCAACATGAAAGGCAGAGGCTTCAGCAACTTTGACCAAACTGTTAATTTCATCCCGCATATTTTCAGGAAAATTAGGGAAAAGCTAGCTACAGCTAGGCCTTTGTGGAATTCTTCAACCGACTTTGCTACTGCAATATAAAGATGGTGACAATGGGGGAGGCCACCGCTGCTGAGGCAAGTTGGTGGTCACTCTGGAAGGGGTAGCATTGGGTTTTGGGGCATAATGTATGGGTGGGATAAGTTTGTCAAAATCTGAAGGAAAAAATTCTTCCCCGTCATATCCATCTGGGGATTCCTCACCTGATTTGTCAACTGTCTTACCAACTAGTGCACCTGATTCATTAACCTCATCCAATATGCATACAGGTTTTGGTTTATGGCAATAGTGAAGGCAGGATTAGGGTGGGTGGTAATAGGCAAATAGGAAGCTTCTTGGAGTAAAACAGTGGGCCAAGCCTCATTCCAATTGGCTGGGGTGAATTCAGGTGGGTGAAAATACTGGAGGTTGTAGTGGGTGCAAATTTCTCATTTTGGCCCAGGGAGCAAGAGTGTTGGGTGGGAGGGGGCAACAAAACACCCCATTCAGATGCCACTGACAAGGTTTTAGAGACAGGACCAGATGAAGTGGCATGGGGGCAGGACTCTTTAGAATGGTCAAATCTGAAATAGAGGAAATAAATCTGTTGACCATTGTTGACATAAGCCCAAAAGAGATGCTCTGCTGCTACAATGTAAGTACATAGGGGGATTTGTTGAGCAATGGCAGAGTGGTGTAAGGTGATAGTAATAGTGGCTTGAGGGGCAGCAAGGCACTCTGCACCAGAAGGAATGGCAAAGATGGGGTTGGGTTGAGAGCCATAAGCTATAAGCCTCAACTGTAAGTAGAGTGTCTATAACTCTCCTGTTTCCAGCGTGGAGGTGCTCGGTGCACAGAGCCAACGCATGGAAACTAGCTGTTAGAACCAAAGTTACTAGAGCCCAGCAGGGAAGGCAGAAGCAATAATAACTCATAGGGAAAAGTGCAATTATTAAAACAAAAACACCATTAAAAATGATGCGGTGCACAAAAGAGCAAATGGTAAGCATCCCAGGATGGAGGGAACCTGGGTGAACTAATGGTGCATGAGGGGCTACCCAGATCATCTGTAAAATGGTTTGGTGAATGTAGCGTGAGACCTCCTCAAAGGGGTCCATGCGCAGGATTGTTTGGAATAGCATTTTGTAAAAATGGTAAAATGGTAAAATTGTTTATTAGAAAAAGTTGACCAACAAGGAATGTTGTTCATGAAAAACACTTAAACTGAGTCAGGGTAATTATGGGTCTACAGAAATTTCCCAAGCCTTGATGCTCCAATAGGCGAATGCTCCCATCCAATTTGGTAAAATATACCAAAAGTGCCTTCGCTTGAGTGATCAATTGAAGCTGTATTCTACCTGAGTGCATGATTTTGTAACTCAAACGGGATTCAAACCCTCATTCTCCAATTAACTAAATCAAACTGTCTTCATTTGTTACATAGATCATTTGTTTAAATGCCTGGGCTGAGACAAGGGGCTGAGCTTTTTGCACCCCATTAATACTAACCTGGGCTTATTTTTCTTGTACCCAGCGTTGGTCTAAGGTGTATTTAATATCAGGAAGAGCCTGAAGTTTCACCTTCTGGGCTCCTGTCACCCAGCCTTATCCTTGGATTTTGTTCCCACTACTAATTCATTCAACTATGATACCAACATCAGCTGCTTATATAGATTTGGGGTGGAAGTTGAGAAGGGGAGAAGGGAAGTTTGCAAATAATACCACCAATGTGGTGTCAGAAGGGAGGCAAGTATGGGTAGTATGAATTGGGGTATTTTTATAAATCAAAGAAGTCAATGCCACTGCTGCAGCATACTCTCTATCTGGAAGCCTATGTCAAAATAGCCCTTAAAAGGGTGGAAATCAATAAAGCCAGCCAGTACAAAGGCAGCTGTTGCAAGTTTGATAATTGCTTTGTCAGCATATGGGAATAAACACCTGTAGTCAATATGGAGGCAAAATTGAATGTCAGATCAAGGAAGGGTGAGAGGATGGGGGTGAGATGGGTGGATATATGCAAGGTGGAGCACTAAGTTCTGTGGAGGGACAAATTGGCCAGAAAAGTTTGGCAGGCTATTTGAGCCTGTTTGAATGCATTTCCCCACAGGGTAGAAAATGCTAGGTGGTGAAGCACCGCTGCCCCATACTGGGATGGCAGGCGGTGAATCTGAGGACATCAAATTTGGAAATGGATATGGCAAGTTGGTGGTGGAAAAAACCTTTTTATAAAAATTTGCTCGAAAGTGAGATTAAGTGGAAAGCCTATTCCATCTACTGTAACTCTGTGATATCATTGTTGTAGTTTATCATTCAAAAAATTTATAGGAAGATAACGGAGATAGCTATATTACTTAACTGTTTATTTGGATTGGCCTATATCAAAACTGTGAGCAACCGCACCTAGATAGCTGATAAAGATAAATTTTAAATTAATTTGAAAAAGTTTGAAATTAGTCAGCAATTAGATGCGAGTGGTTTAAGAAATCATCTTATAAAATAAAACTATTGTATCTATAAATTTATCTGTTTATAGTTCCTCCTAAACAAACGGACCAAAAATAACCAAACTTATTACAGAGATGTTATTAATAAGAAGAATTAGTACAGGGTAAGTTCCTTATTTTTCACTCATAGCAATAAAAATATAAGTAATATAAGATGTAAAAATGTTACTTGGGACTGTAATCAGAATCGATATATCATTTTGGCTGAGAGGTTTGATATTATTTATTTTGTTAAATAGGCTAGACGATTTTGTGTAAGAGGTTGATTGATAACTCTGTGAATTGATTGGCCCAAACAGTATACTAAAATTAAAAGTTGCTATATACAATACCTAATTTTATTTATTTGGCTTAATTTGATGGTCTAATCTCATACTAAAACTGTTGGTAGCCATCAACAATATTTAATCTAATCTATCTAGCCAATAAACTGGTTTTAGCATATTAAAGTTACTAATGGCCATCTACAAACTTTTTTTGATCTATTTATAAAGCTGAATTAATTGATTTGGTTACTATACATACCAAGCTTACTAATGGCCATTTATAAGACTTAATAATCTGTTATTTAATTGATTTAATTGACTTGGATATTATACATACCAAACTTAATAATGACCATATACAATACAGTAAAGCCCCAATTATCCGCGGTGCCCTTGCCACCCAATTCCGCGGATAATCGGGGCTTTACTGTACTTCATTCATTCATTTATTTAGTTAGTTGTTTTAATTGTTACAATTATTTAAATTTTTTTAAATTTTAATTTTATTCGAGGTGGGCCGACCTGGGGACGATACCGCATCGATTGAGGGGAAATCGAATGAATGGGAAAGGAGGATAAAATCCGGAAAACCTCCATGCGCGGCGTATGATAGGCCAGGAACTCCATGGACCGCCTTTGCTATTCGCTGTCTCGGTTCGGGGCATTGGTGCGCAACGCCAACACAGTCAGTTGTCCCCTACCCAAAGTTCCTATACCGGAATCGAACTCGGGGAGGCAGTGGTAGAGTAATTGTTACAATTATTAAATAAACAACTAATTGCCATCTACAATACTTCATTTAATTAATTAATTAATTAATTTATTTATTTATTTATCGTGTTGCTTTAATTGGTTCGCTTATTAAATACTAACCATACTAATCACCATCTATTATACTTCATTTAATCTATTTTTTGTTGATTTGCTTAGTTTGATTAAATACTAAACCTACTTATGACCATCTACAACACTCACTTTAATCTAATTATTTAGCTTATTTGATCGGTTCGATTATCTATATATATAAAAATGAATGTCTGTCTGTATGTTTGTCTGTCTGTATGTCCCAGATGCATTCCTATACCATTCATCCAATTGTGATGAAACTTTAGTGAGTTGTTGTGTGCATGCCTGAGAAGATTTGTGAATTTTAAAAAATATTATTTTAATAGTAAAATAAAAAGTTTTATATGTAACAAGTGGAAATCCTATATATACTTCAATGGTATTTGCTATATTATTACAGCTGAGCAGTTTGATATTCAGCTGATTTGATATTTTAAATGGTTTTTTTAAGTGGTTAGTGGTCATTCAGGTATTTAACAAGTTTATCTAAATCAAAACTTTGAATCAAAAGTCCAATTGATTTTAAAAAACCCTCCTCTAGCATAATTGGCTCTTTTTTCTTTCTCTCTCACAAACATCACTTTTTAAATCAAAAAGTGAACTGAACAAGAATTAAGAGCAACCAACTGCCAGTGCGCACTGCAATTATAGAGCAGTGATCCATGGCCAACCACCCAAGCATAGGGAAGTCAATCCACCCATCTGTGCGCAGCACATAGAAATGGATGACTTTCCTGCGCCAATATCAAATAGAAATAGTACTACAAAGGATGCTAAGATGGACATACCATCTAACAAACTTCCCGCTGTCCAGAGCCCCACACAACTAATAGTGGGGAAGGGCAATACAACCAGTGTACGTTGAGTAACAATTTGGCAACATGAACAATGATGAAATGCATAAATGCATCAAAGGGTCACAGTGCCCTTGCAACTAGCACAGATAATGGGGCCAACTCCCTAGGATTGGTGACCGCCAACAACTAGATGACAAGAGCCACCTTCAGGGAGTGAGGCCTGATGCTGAGAACAGCAGTGTCAGGAATATTCTCCACTGAACCTCAACCAGTAGAGGGTATTAGGGCCTCACAGGGTGAGAAAATTTTTGTGGAAAAAACAAAAAACCTGGACAAAGTATTGGTTGGATCTGAAACTGACTCAGATTTGATTGCCAAAAATCAGCAGCCCAAACCAACAGAGCAACGCCATAAAAAATTTTCTGCTGACATGGAGAAACTTACCAAATCTGCTCAGAGTAGAGAGAGAGAGTGAAGAAGAAGTCAGGCACCAGTTCTGACAAGGCCCAGTTGGGGGGGGCAAACGGTCCCCAACCAAAATTGATCCAGTGACATGAGCAAATCATCAGGCGTGATCCCCAATACACCATCAGGTGCAATCCCTGATGAATTTATATTGACAGGGGGGTCTAGTTCACCCAAGAATTGACAGCCAATCCTGAATGGACAATTGGGAACAAACCCCAACAATTTTAAGCCGTCAGAGGGGATTAGATTAGCACAGAGCCAATCTCTGAACCAATACAAACCATCAGGGACTAACCCTGATAAGGGTGAAGCTATATCAGGGACTGAATCTGAGGGATCAGATACTTGAGAAAATTTGGCAAAAAAAACTAAAACTACTACCAGAAGGGGCTGAAACACTGACAGCGGTCAAGTTGGTGGCCAGGGCCCTGGTGAAATATACCACAATTCAGTCAGACATGTTGGTGCATTGAGGTGTGTCCACCCGCAAAGTCAAACAATGGGAGGCCTTCCAGGCTCCATATTCTATGGCAACTCAGTGGGTCTCCAAAGGTATCAAACCAGCCATCATGGCTATGTGGCAAGACTACAACTTTTCCACTGGAGCAGCCAAACGCTAGCTCAATACCCAAATCTCAATTGACATGGCGGTACTATTCAAAGTGTCATGAGTTTGGACTGAAGACACTATGGAATGGATGAAGGTCCCCATGGAGAGCAAGGTGATCAAGGCCGAAATCCGTTAAGATTTAAAACTGGCAGATGCAAAGGCCTGGATGGAGGCTGGCATCAACCTTTTAAATGTGATGGAGTATAACAAGGCAGGCATTACAGCATGATACACCCAAGCTGTTGGGAGCTTGGGCCTCAACCCAACAGAATTAGCCAATTACACAAAACAATTCCTGAATGCCTCGACTGCCCTCAAATGGGCCCGACACCATTCCAGTGAACATGGCACTGGAATAGTATAATACCACGTTCTCCACAGAGGAGGCACTACCATGGATCACAGCTGGGTTCAAGACCACTGAGGCCCTACACTGGTCATACACCCAAATTCCACCAGCCACTGCATCAGACCTGATGAAAGCAGGCTGGATAAAGGAAAAAGTGGTAGAGTGGGGACCTTTATGGGATTGGTCATCAAAAGAGGCCATCAACTGGTCCGCCAATGGATTCACACCAATGGAGATAAAATACTGGTTCTGAGCGGGGGCCAGTATGGACCTAATGCACAAATGGGCGGATCTGGGGGTGACTAAACCAATTCACAAAACCCTTAGAGGCCACCATTCCTGATTAAAAAGTGGAAAATCTATCACGATGCTGCAACAATCGCCAAAGCTGCAGACTGGTACGCAGCGGGGTTCACCCCTGAATCAGCCCACCATGGATGGAACATGAGATTTTACCACAGGCGGCAATGGCAATGAAAGGGGTCATGACCCCAGACTTGGGCTGAGAATGGCTCAAGGTGGGGATCCACATCAAAACCATCTAGGATTGGAAGCAATCCTTCCTGGAACCAACGCTAGTGGCCCCATATGCTGCTGAAGGTTTCATCCCCTTCAAAGTGTTCCAATGGAGTGAAGTGGGAGTTCCAGCAGCCATGGCATGAGTATTTACAGATGGGGGCTGAAATATTGTCACAGTAAGAGACTGGTGCCAGCATAGCTCGGTTATGCTGGAGGCCCTTCAAAAATACCTCCTTCCAACGTGAAGCCCAGAATCCTCCCTCAAGTGGTACTGACTGGGGTTCTCACCAACGGATGCCCTAGAGTGGCAGATCCTCAAGATCAGAGTGCAAATGGCTAAAAATATCAGCTGCTGAGGTATCAGCATTCATCAGATCAAAGCATTCCTCAACTGAGGGTTCAGCCTCGATGAATCAGTAAGCTGAATTTTGAAGGGGAAGACCCCCACCAAAGTACCCAAACCATGCACAAAAACCAAATCCTACAGTGCAGTGGCAGCGCATACCAATGATAACACCTGGAATGGAGCGGGGAGCCACATTGAGTACATCTGTCAGTTGATCAGTGGGGGCTTTACAGACTTCCAGGCACCAAAATTGTACCTAAAGGACGTTATCCAAATCCACCTGCAGCTAGTGGAGGAGGAGGAATGGTCTGACCTGATAATGTCGATTTATCAGGAACTTGACAAAGACCTAGCTGGAGGGGACTTTGATCACCATTGGGTACCTGAATAAGGCTACATAGATATAGCAATTCCTGGCGAATTGGACTGCAAGAAACTCCTCAAAATTAGCATCAAATATAAGGGGATTTATCTGCAAATGGAGCTGACCAGATACGCCAACCAAACCGCAAGGTGGGTAACCTTCCATAATCTCCCCACTGATCGCAAACAAGAGTAGATGCACAAAGCGATCTGAACCGTATTGTTGTACTATGGGGAAGTACAAAAATTTTGGCAAGCCAGTGGCGATTACATCGCAAAGTGCCTCCACCCCTGGACAGTGGAAGCGCTGAACAAACTGGCACCCTGGATGAAGCCAAACAAAATTGCTCTTCCCTGATTCATCCACCTACCTGTCCTTGACAGAGTAGTATATGTCAAACAGGAGGATGCCAAACAAGTGTGACAGTTCTTTTACCAGATTGGCCACACAATGGCTCAATGCCACCACTGTAAAGGTAAAACTACTCAGTAATATGAATATGACCCCGTCAGGGGGATCACCAAGGTTGGTACCAAGACTTTCCTCCACCAGAAATCCAGAGAATGGATCCCGCACAACCTAATGGAGGTAGCAGACATGAAACGCACACAACAAGAATTGGATCTGGAACATAGAGAAGCATGGGAATGAGAAGTGGCAAAGCGACCCAAAGCGGATGATGAACCATTTATAAATCTGAACCCTGAATCTCATGCAATGGATGAGGGAACTGACCCCAGACCAGCAGAGCAACGTCCAACCCAAGTGGAATGGATGGTCCACGAGGAGGAAAGATGGCAGAAAGTGAACCTGAAGAAGTCCCTCAAGAAAGGACGGATGCAGGAAGCCAGCAAATCGAAATTGAAGCCTGACAAGCTGAAAGCAAATACTAAATTGAATCAGAAGTCATCAGCAAATAAACCTGAGGCGACTGGCAAAAAATCAGCAGATGTGACAAAATTGACAAAGTCAGCCAGACAATCACTGACTAAAATATGAGTTCTGCCGCTAAATTGAATGAAGGGGTGAGAATCCAAATGACAGATGAGGGGAAATCTGCCGCTCTGCCAGCAGGGGACAAGGGGCACCCAGACCCAATCATAAAACCATCCCCATTATCCATTGACATGGAGATGGGGATGGCGACCAAATTCCCAGTACACAGGATGCCCGGGAATATAATCCCAGTTTCAACCAACTGACCCCAAAAACTGAATAATACACCCTGCCAACCATTGACACCACCATCATCTACCAACCAGACCTCAGTACGTGATTTGATCCACAACCCAGACAATTCTAAACCTTATACCCATGGGTTGGGCAGCCAGAAATGAGGATAGTGAACACAAATGCTTGGGGGATGGCGAGCATACAAATGAGGAGGAGGAAGATGCACCATTTAAAATTAATAGTAATATTGACCTAATTTTTGTTTTTAGAAACTCAAGCTGGTAACCAAAAGGAATTGGTTCCAAGCTCAAACCATGACATGAAAAAACCACTTGTGGTCCCACCAAATAGGCTACCAAGCTCTCTGGATGGACCATGTGGCAATCATCGCAATGGACAAGAAAATAGACCTGGAATTTGTGGAAGAAACTCACACTGAAAGGATCTTGATAGCGATGGCTACAAACAGAGAAACTGTCAAGAGCATATGAGTGGTAGCAGTCTATGACCCATTGAAGCTCCATGAAAACTGTATTTTTGGGAATTCTTAGTGGAAGTGCCATCCAAAGCAATGACTGTAATAGCAGGAGAACTGAACTGTTGATGAATGCGAGCTGGGATATGTTCCCGCTGAGAGAACATCCCAACTGAAAGGCTGACAAAATGCACAATTACCTAGTTAAATTGGGGATGTGCCTAATGATTGATGAAGAGGATGATGACCTGGCCAACTTAACATGGTGGTCATACAACGCCGCTGGATCCCCACTGTTGGGATCATGTTTAGATTACATTCTAGTGTCATCAGATCTCAAGCTGATAACGTCCAACAGCGAGGTTAGCATAAATGCTGAAAGTGACCACATGGTCATCCATGTGGATATTGATCTTGATGAACCTCTGAGGAACCACAAGTGGCAACTGGTACCAGCCATGCTGAGGGATGAGGAATGGTGCCAAAAGATTGATGATGGACTGAATCAACTGGTAGCATATCTGGACAACTGCCTGAATTTGAACCCGCTAGAACAATGGACCTGGATCAAAGCAAAGATGAAATACAATAGTATGAAGTTCAAAAAAGTGACCTCCTACAAGTGAACTGCCACCGTTAATCAGCTGAAGTCTAAATTAGAAAGGCTGAGGCTCACCCAGCGGGACAGCAAGGACTGGTGGAGTGAGTACCAAACAACACACAAAAAGTATCAGGCCATAATGATGAAGCAAGACTCAGAGAGATGGACCAACGCAACTTACCAATATCAGAGCCTAGTGGGGACGATGACCAAAGAGGACCTGAAGCACCTCAAGGAAATTTAAACCAAGGCTAGGGTATGAGAAGTGGAGACAGTGGAAGGGGGAGTATCAACAGACCTCAAAACGATCATGCATGAGGGTCAAGCAATTCTACAGTAATCTTTTACAACAGCAAGAAATGAGAGAATCAGTGACAAAAACCCTTATTGACCTGGCCAAGCTGTCACTGGGGGGCTGTATTCTGGATGATGTCACCAAGATATCCGCCAAAATCTCTATCAATGAAGTTAAGAGGGCACTAAAGGAGTCACCAAGAATGAAAGCATCAGGCCCTGACAATATGTGTGCAGAAATATACAGCATATTGAAAGACTGCATCGTGCCAGAGCTCAAAGCCCTCTTTAACCACTGTTTACAAAATGGCCAGCAAATTCTTGGAGGCCAAGAGACCTGAATCGTACTTCAGTACAAAAAGGGCCTCAGACGCCAACTTTGGAACTGGCGCCTGATTGCACTATTGAACACCAATTATAAACTGCTCACACACATACTATCTAATTGACTGATGACAACGGCACCGCGCATGCTCCATAATGCCCAGAACAGCTTCATCAAAGGCTGTAGTATGTGGGACAGCATTAGTTCAGTCCAGAGCATACTTCAGGATGTGAGGGGCATTGAACAGGGGTACCTTATGTTCCTCAACATGAAAAAGGCATATAACTGAGTATCGTGGTCATTCCTTTACAAGGCACTAAAGGCAGTCAGTATCCCTGACACTTTTTGAGCATAGATAATGACGCTGTACTTGGGCCTGGTAATGAAGTTGATTGTCGCAGATGGTATAACCAATGAAATCCCTGTCAGGCAAGGTCTCTGACAAGGTGACCCTATGTCACCAATACTCTAATTTTACAGCCAACATTTTACTGGTGGCAGCGGATGCAAAGCTCCAGGGTTTTGTCCACCCTAACCAAATGCCACTGAATATGCTAGCATTTGCTGATGATACAGTAGCAGGAATAAGCTCACTGACTGACCTCCAGGGCGCCGAGAAATTATTAAACCTCTACCAGCTAGCATCAAATGCAAAAATCAACTTGGCAAAAACCTCAGTGATGAGGGTTGGCAACCCAAACTTCAGCCTGCCAACTGACATAACGCCAATCATGAACTCCCAGACAATCTGATACCTCAGAATACTCTTCAATGATAAGGGACCAGCGGTACTGGAGACCAAACAGGAAGTATTGTCAAGCTTATCAATCTGAATGGCATGCTGGAAGAGTGCCAGACTATGCCTCTAGGAGAAAGTGCAGGCAATAAACGTCTTCATCTTCTCAAAGTTGTGGTATGTCACTCATGTGCTGCCAATGAGCCTGAACTTAGAGATGAAAATCAGGACAATGCTCCAAACCTTTCTGTGGTTCAAGGCGAAGGTGTCACTGATACTGCTGGAAGCTCTGTCAAAACCAAAGAACAAAGGAGGCATGGGCCTCCTGGACTTTGAATCTCACACCTGGCATATATGGGGGAAGCCGTTCCTGAAGCTAACACAGATGCACATGCACTGCCTGACCCTAGTGTGGGGAATGAACTGGGAAAGAGCCTAAGGCCTCCAAAAGCTGGTCTCTCCCCACTTAATATGTGAATGGATGGCACACCACCCACAGATAACCTCCCAAAAAGGTACTCCACACTACTGGCGACTATGCAATCAGGCCATGCGCCAGAGTGGATGGTCATTTGAATGATTGGAATAAGATGCCAACTAAATTTAAAGGGACATCAAAGCATGTAATTTGTAATGATTTCCACAATGAGCTGGGAGGAGCGTAACTGAATCACTGACAAATACACAACCAAGTCAATCAAAATAAGGTACAAATTGATGCTGATAGAATATGGGGATCCTCTCCCAAAACTGGGGTGAAATCTGCCCACCCGTCCATGAATCCTAAATGACTGGACTACCAAAGGCCATGACACCAACTACCCAATGAAGGAGTTGATTTCAGGCTTGAACTCCTGTTTGGGATTGGCCACACAGCGTTTGGTAACCTGGCGGATCCTAAATCAGGCATTCAAATCAGGAAAACAAAGCAGGCCAGACTACCAGCACAAAGAATGCCCCATATGCACTGAACTGGAAGCAGACATAGCCCACCATTACTATGAATGTGTCATGTTCAAAAAATACTGGACCACGATGCATTACATCCTATCAGGTGAACAATTACTGCTGGGAATACATCCATTGCAGGATCTTTTCTTTATGAAACCCTGAGAATGGCTCTGATCCAACTACAAGCCTTCATTTACCATTATTGTGTATGGGTAATTCACTGTGTGCTCGTCGCTAAGGTTTTGAGCAACAAGCACCCCCATCACAAAGGTTTGTTATTGAAGACCATTCAGATTATTTCTGATCAGCTCTGCCAGATCTCAAAATTTTTGTGCCTAATCCCCAGGTGTTATAAAGCCACACGTTTGGCTTTCCCTGCCAGATTGCTCATCATATGTAATGAGGCAACTAATTGACTGAGAATCAAATGGCCTGTAAGCCCACTGATGCTAGAACTGTGGCTAGTGATGGTGATTGCTGATCAGCAATGTTCAGAGGTGCTAGATCTCTAGCAGCCCAAACCCCTGATCCTTTTTACCTTTGGCCAAATCACCTGTATTCCACCCTCCCTCTTACTTTCCCTTAAAATTTACTTTTAAATAAAGTATGGAGTTTTTTTAAAAAAATCTAGCATAATTAGCTCAGCTTTTGGCTCTGAACTTCAACTCTATAAAAGGTCAGTTGTTCAAATCCTGGTTTAATCACTTTTTATATACTTTTCTTAAACTCACTGTCAATTCTGTCTGTCTGTAATTAAATCCTACAAGCTCTATTTCAGACACTTATTGTCAATAAAAAATTCTTAAATTTGGCACACTTATGTATCCTCAATGACAATACAATAATACATCAAAAATTTTAATATTCTATAAAATTTGGGAATGGAATGCTAGTATGTAGTTATTTAATCTAATCATATAAAATTAAATATCAGTTCTATATAGGATCTAGAACATATATTTCTAATGGTATTTATATAGCAATTTGGCTGTGTATTTTCATATTCATTTAACTCATTTTTTTCATAGGTTTAGATAAGGGGTTGGTAGTTTTTGGCTGTTTTGTAAGTTCAATAATTGGTTTTTGCTGAGTGGTGGTTTATTTTTTGGTTGATTTGATAGGCTCAATAGTTTCAGGTAGGTGATTGATGGTTTAGTTAATTTGGCAGGCTTAATTGATTTTAGCTAAGTGGTTGGAGGTTGGAAATTTTAATAGGTCTAATGGTTTCATAATTTATTGATAGCTATCTACCAATATAAAAACTAAATAAATTAGAAATATCTAGTAATTTATAAACACCATAGCAAAGCACGGGTATTCTACTATATAATATAAAATCTTGATTAATCGTTTCAAATCACCTTAATTTCTATAGACACCGTAGCGAAGCACGGGTAAATCAGCTAGTTACATACTAAAATTAAGTTAGCCAGCTGCAATACTCAATTCAGCCCAGTTTTTAGCTGTTTTAATAGGTTCGATTGTCAAATACTAAACGTACTGATCACCGTCTACAATACTATAGGCTCATCACGCTATATATCATCCCCCACCTCAGATTTTGAACCTATCCCCAGCGATAAGATGTATAATGTCAAGATGGCCTATAGGGCAAAAATTAGAAGACGGTAGATCAGTTCGGCTATGCGGTTTAATAGTATTGGGTTGATACGATAGGCACAACGATTTTAAGTAGATGGTTGATGGTTAATTAGCTTGATTGATTTGTTCAAGATATTTAAACTTACCGATGGCCCCGCTACGATATTTCTGACTCGCGGCACCATGCCATCACCAACTTGCCCGGACTTCGAATCTATCCCCACAGCCAAAAAGACAGATATCAAAACTTGAATCCTAACCATCTGGGAAATAGCTACGATATTTAATTACTAACCATCCTTTAAACTTTTTATAAAGGTCCAGATCGGTAAAAGGAAGGGTATAAAAATAACTTAATTATTTGATTGGCGGGGATCCCATAGATTAACCAACCCTCTATGACATCAGGTAAAACGAAACTGATATGGGCTGTAGTTGATCGAGATGAACCTTTTAATCTAGATTTATGGTGACACGTTGATTTGATAATCGGACGATTCAAATTGGCATAATGGCCTAGTCTATTCTTCCACCACCCCACGGGGTTTTAAATCATATCTTTTGGGAAGCAGCTGGGTGGGGTGTGTGATTGGGGGCTACATCGGGTAATTGATTAAGCTGGGTGTGTGATTGGGGGCTACATCGGGTAATTGATTAAGCTGGGTGTGTGATTAGGGTTACATCGGGTAAACGATTATACCGTAAATTAGATATGTAGATTACACGTCAATTCGGTTAGGGTAGGGGTGGACGGAAGATCCGCAAGCCGATAGTCTCTGCCCAATTGAAATCGATGAGGGGGTGAGGTTAGGCTTAGTGGGTGAATGTGAGGTAGTCGGGTGTGGATTGGATTAGTAATTGGGGGATGGGATCAATACCAACTTATGGCCTTCGGGATTTAAAACTCGGCGTTTGCGGAGTTTATAAACCCATAAAATTTTGGTTTCAAAAGTTAATCCAGGTTAGAGTTTGGAAGGATGGATTTTGAAATTGAGATGGGTTTGGAGTTTGGGGTTGACGCCAAGGAGGGGGTAAGCCAGCAGATGCCTAGCCCTTACCGGCAGGAGGTACGCGGTATGAGGTTTACCTTGTTGATCCTCGGGCTGGTGTTATCGATCTTCCTTGCCGCTATGGATAACACGATCGTGGCCACCGCGTTGACGAGGATAACGGCCGAGTTTGAAGCTTTGGGCCAGGTGACTTGGGTTGCCTCCTCGTACCTTTTGACCACCACCGCTCTGCAGCCGCTGTATGGCAAGTTCTCCGACATCTTTGGCCGGAAGGCGGTGATGCTGTTTGCGTTGGCTACGTTCCTGGTGGGGTCCGTGGTTTGCGGTGCCGCCACCCATATCGTTACACTGATCGTGTTCCGCGCGTTTGCGGGGATCGGGGGTGGGGGCTGATTTCCCTATCGGTGATCATCATTTCCGATATCGTCCCGCTGGAGAGGCGGGGTATCTACATGGGCATGGTGGGGGCCAACTTTGCTGTGTCGAGTGTGGTGGGTCCGCTGTTAGGGGGCGTCCTGACCGATAAGGTATCGTGGCGGTGGGCTTTCTACATCAACCTTCCCATATGCGTGTTGGCCATCCTGGTGGTCTTCTTCTTTCTTAGGTTACCCACCCCCATAGGTAACGTTCGAGACAAGCTAAGGAGGATTGACTATCTGGGCACTGTGACGTTGGTATCGTTCATCACGCTGCTGGTGCTTGGATTGAATTGGGGTGGTAACGAGTACCCCTGGGCTTCCCCTGCGGTGTTGGTCCCCCTCATCGTAGCGATCCTAACCTTTTGCATATTTGTTTATGTGGAATGGCGGGTGTCCAGGGAACCCATCCTACCTGGCCGCATATTGACCCGAAACGTCATCTCTGCCGCGGCCACCGCCTTCCTTAATGGGGCACTCTTCTTCACAACCATCTTCTATATTCCCATCTACTACCAAATCATCCACAACGAGGGTGCCATACTGGCCGGCCTCGAGCTACTGCCGTTGATCCTTGGCGTCGTATCGTGTTCGATTTTCTCGGGGATCTTCATGACAAAGACGGGGATCTACCGCCCACTTTCACGGGTTGGTACCTTCGTCTGCCTTTTGGGTACAGCTCTGATGGGCAGCTTGATGCGGCCCAGTATCACTAGACTTGAGCTCATAACCTTCCTACTTATGGTTGGGTTGGGGGTTGGTCTATGCATCCAAACCAACACGATCGTATCGCAGGCTTCCGTCGCATTTGACGACGTAGCGGTGGCAACCTCGCTTGTATCCTTCTCACAGTCCATGGGGGGTGTGATTGGTTTGGCCGTTTTGGGCTCCGTCTTCCAAAATACCCTGGCCACGAATCTAATCAAAACCCTCCCCCAAGGCTACAGCTACCGATCTTTCACCAACACCTTATCCTTGACCTCCAATGCTCTCCCCCTGAGCTAACTTTTATCGTCTCCAATGCCTACGTTCAGGCCTTCAGGTACCTGTTCTTGGTTGGTATCGCCTTCATCGCCCTCTCCTTCATCTCCACCTTATGTCTGGTCCATATCCCACTCAAGCGGCCTCAACCTACCCCAGATAGGTCTATTAACTAATTATAATTTTGTACCAATAAAAATAACGTAACGGATCGGCATCTAAACTTCGGTAGGGTTTTGACCCCGCCCAATAACCAAGCTCAGCTCGTACACTTTTTTTCGATCCGAGTTCAAAATTTTAAACTCAAAAGTTAGATTTGGGGTTTAAGGATTATTATCGTGATTTAAGCATGGGATTCTATACCCGCCCGCCTTGAGAGGTAACCTCTACCCTAATCGCTAATCTGTGTGATCTGAACCTCAACCTGTATTAAAAAGGTATGGAATTTATAGCCTAGGGTAAGAGATTGAAATTGGATGGTGGATGGATTTGAAGTGAGTTTTGATCAACTTTGAAGCCAGATCTGTCGGTATGAATTTGACCCTTAATTCCAACCTGCGGATGCCGGTTAGAGTCAATCAACCTAATCGGAAACTTGAACCTCGATTCGATTCAGTTTTCCTCATTTGGATGGTAATCGAATTCGGTTCATTCTTAATCGATTACTAGATTACGTTTAACGTCCTTAAATTCCATAATCTACCCTTGCCATTTAAACGGTTACTTGTGTATCAAGTTGAATCTTTAAAATTGGCAGGTTGGCTTAACATCTGAAGCTAAATTAGTAACCGTATGTTAATCATTTTAGGTAACTTATCAGGGTAAAGTTGATCATCTAGATCATAGCTTCAAATTGGCCAACTCTATAGCTTTATAAAGCTTAACCTGCATCTAACCTAATCAAACGTTCAAACCAAAGGGTACTTGCTCTAAACTGATCTTATAAGCCCCATAGTCAATTTTATAGCGGATGCCTCTTACACGAAGCTAAAGCTCAATTAGTTTGTAGGTATGGTGAGTATTGAGCTCATCAGCCATAAAACCCGAATCCCAAGTTGTAGAATTGTATATTTAAACAGCTGGATTTGAGTGATTGGTTCATTTTTTAGCACTAGGTGTGAGTGGCTGGTTCATTTATAAATAAAAAATTGGCGAGTTGGTTTCGAATTAAATAAATTAACCCCCACCCAATTTTATACCCGCTTAAAACTTTTCTAATTTGACGATACGGTACCCAATCAATAAACTGTGCTCTAAATTAAAGGCCGATTCCAAATCGGTACTTTTAGTTATAAACCTTTTTCAAACTACACGGGCGCGATACCTATCATCTATCAAACTAAAATTATTCGAAGTGGGTCGACCTTGGGACAAATATACCACACCGAGAATGTTTTCTAGCCAGTACAGGTTTCGAACTCATCATCTATCAAACTAGCTAGGGTATAAGCTAACCACCTCAGGTTAACTTTGACCTCGGATAAAAATTTGAAAGGCAACGAGGGTTTAAACCTGTATATTGAACCCCAACCTAGAATAGATTGATGCCATTGTAAGCTATAGATTCTCCTCGATAGGCGCGCATAATAAACGTTTAATTGTAGCTTCACAATTCCCCCTATGGAGTTCATCTCATCAACAAAATAGTTTTGTTGGGTTGGCCCAGCTTGAAAACCAACACTCTGAGTTACACTTACCAACGTCAATCTCGATTCTGTTGCTAAGCGCCATGTTTATACTCGGCTTTGATAATTTAAATATTTTTATATCCAATGAAGTTAAATGTTACCCGTTAGTTAAAATATACTGCTGATTGTTTTAGGAACTCCATAAATATAGTACTAATGATACTACTGCATGCACAATTCCTCTTAAACCGTATAATCTACCTTAATCGATACACCAAATGCGGGTACATATTTTAGATCATGTTCCCCATGAAGCACCTTAGCCTAGGCCGCATGCATCAGGACTCAGCTGATGGCCTTAATGTACATCTCAACTTTAGTAAATCGACGCGCATTTAACATCAGATTATTTGGCCACCTCGCTAAATCCGGGTAAACCATTTTCCTTAAAGATTACACCACCTCACTTGCCCCCACCATCCAATTTAAATTTATACTCCATCATTTAATATTTTCAGCTTAACCTTCGGGTAAAGTATGCCCAGCTATTTTTATAAGCCAGCTGCCCAAACTTGAGGTTGCTAGAAGGTATCGCCTGCCACCAACTTTTCTAATCTCAATATTTGAATTATCGTGACCAACATCCCATTGCGGTGTTGGTGGAGATATGGCAGCTCAAGTTTAATCTCTCTTTTTTTAGCACTAGGTGGTCCCAACCTAAAGGGGGATATACCGATCTCTCAAGTTTAACATCTCTCTTACTCTACTACTAGAACCGCTACGCTTAGCGTTGGCCACCACCGCATTGATAAGGTCTATGGCTTTTACCGATTTTATATCCATCCCCCATATAAAAAATTATTGATGGCCCAACGATGCGTTAGATTTACCCTAACAGACTCCGGCGTCCTAAAGATAGCTGTGTATCATACCAAGCGAGGTGATACCCATCATATTGGAAATGATAAATATCTAGAGAAGCGTATCCTACCCGAGATCATCCTCCATAGGATACCAAAGTTACCGATCGGATATAACCCAGCTGTATGTAAAGCACACCTTAGATGTACTATACAAAGTCAACGTACCTTTAAGCTGTAAAACAATTTAGATTATCTTGACCTCCGACCTGCTAATCCCCTTATTGAAAACTTTGCCAAAATTGAACCTTCTTTTAACATCAATTCAATAGGTAGAGAAGCGAAAATAAGATTACTACTAACGGCTTAAGCCGAAGGGTACAACTTGGTAGTAACAGCTCCCTACCACCAAAAAATTTGATGCATCTATTGGTATCAACGTATACCCCACATATTGGCCGGATATGTTAAATGAGATAAGGGTTGCTAGAACTCGTCAGCCCCAAACATGAAATAATAAACTGCAGGGATGAAATAAGACGTTTTTTAATCAGGCTAACTGGTACTGCTTGTTTCTTCATAGTTGAGTAAACCCACTGAGCAAGGATTAATATCCAAAGAAGAGGAGGGTCTATATATTAATAATTTAAAATGGTAAATATAAGCCATGGGAGCAACCCCTGCAGCTTAATTGGGAAGAATTCCCATTTTGCACCTTGGATGAAAGGAAGTCAGTCCCCATCCCTATTGTCACCATGGGCAATTTGGCCCATATGGTAGGTTAGAGGTGGGTGATGGCATACCCATTGAAAATCATGCCACTTTCCCCTCTGCCAGATATCCATGATTTGGCACAGAAAAATTAGAGCATGTGTTGGAAAATGGAAGTATCTAGAGGCCATCATCAGCAGAGGGGTGGCAGCAATTCTCCCCACAAGAGGTTGCCTCTGATATTTAAAATTTCATTGATAAATCTAATTCAACATCTGGCAAAAATAAACCAACCAGTTAGTTTATGCTCAGAATTCCCCAACCGCCATTCTCTTCCATCCCAACCAATATGAGCCCATCCCTGACAGGTACAGGTGCAATAAACCCTTTCCCTACGCAATGGGACTGCCCATATGTAGCCTGGCTGTGGTCATAACTGGCTGTCCACTGGAGGGGTCATCATCATCATGCCAAGTGCAATCATGTGGAAAGGTTTCTCATAATAGAATTTGAGCTAATTCAGTTGGTGGGTTAGATCCAAATCAGAATGTGCACCAATTTAGGGCGTTGATCCAATTTAGTTAAATTGAGTAATTAGCCCAGATGGCATATGCATTTGTTTCTACCCCTATCTTTGTGAGATTATAAGTCAAAGGACCCTGACAGGTCCCACTGCCACTCCAATTTTCCCTATCTGGTTTTAAGCTTAAATAAAAAGACCTTATAAAAATTTATTTGTGAATTTAAGAAGGCCTCAAGACCTTCTTGTAGCTTTAATTCTCAATTTTGGGAACCGCTGGCTAGTGCTCATAGTTGCCCAATTCTTTTTACATCCCATAATATGGATGGCTCTACCAGAGGTATTCTGGCTGATGTTCTGGGTGGTAAATCATCCTGAGTTCCAGCGCACTCTTATTATTATCAGCGCTCTCCATGACATAATGAGGTGACCTAAATTCTCATCCTTCTCCACTCTCCTTTATGAGTGGGGTGCTGAATTAGTTGTGTTTTATAAATAGGAAGATCTAACCTTTGGTCAAGGTGGCGGTGGTTGTTTTTGGATATCAGATATTGGACATGATGGGGATAAGATTGACCACTCAACTCCCACAACTGGATTGACACCTAGGCCTGAGAAGAAAGTTAATAACTTTTGGCGGTAGGGGTGAATTATGCTAGTGGATTGCACAGGTTCAGTCCCACTGAGCAACAGATGGACAATATGAAGATCGCCAACTTTTGATAAATAATAATAAAGTTTAAATGAGGAGCTATCGCTTTGACAATAAAATTTATGTAATATATCAACTAACAGGTTACTTCTGCTAACCCTTTGCTACTCTCTATTTCTTTCAAAAAGACCTTCCCTTCTCATTCTCATGCCCAACTCTTAATCCTCGATAATCCTAGACAGTTTTGACCCTTCCATTAGTAATTATCTATTTGCTACAATTTAGGGGTTTTGTCCTATCATTGAGGCTTTGGCAGAATTCAATCAATTTGCCAAACTATTAGTACTTTGATAAATTTGATCAGCATCAACATAATCTACCTCTCAAATCTTGAGGCTCACATTGACTCATAAAATACAATCCTCCAGATATATGGCTTATTGTCCAATAATATCAATTTCTTGACGTTACTACCCCTTGACTGGATAATAAGCTCCTATTGCTTGTATGCCCAAAGGAACTTTGTGTGAACTCACTTGATAATCTGACCACCTGCAGGTTCCTTAATGGTGTAGGCACAATAATAGTCTTCTCAATTATTTCAACAGTATGATCCAAATGTTAGCAATCTTGTTCTTCCTTTCAGCCATGTTGGTTATGATACAAGGCATGATCTCCTACAGCAAACTGTAGGAGTCCATCATGTCTTCTTTGGTTGTCCGCTGATCACAAATCTTCTTAGCTAAACTGGTAGAATAAGCTTTTGTTTGTAGCTTTATCAGCACGTCCATCAGGTTGGTCAGATAACACTGCAGTTCTACTTTGACAGTATTCTTTACACAGGGGTAAAGCTAATCAGGCAAAGCTGGATGTCTACCATAGAGAATTTGGAAAGGACTCTTGTCTTTCAATGAGTGGTAGTTGATAATATAAGCAAAGATGTCAGTGATAGAAGGGTACTTCATTCAGAGGAGTGATCCTTTAGTAAGATTGTGTAGAATGTTTACTAATGTTCCAGTAACCCATTACACCATTCCATTAGATTAAGGGTGGTAGAGTGTAGTCAAGACCCCGCAGATTGCCATTAGTTTATACAGATTAAGCAGAAAATGTGACGTGCTATTGGTTCCATTGTCCATGAGGATGAATTGCAGACAGCAATGTCGCTGTGTGACACAATTTATGATAAACTTGGCGGTGGTGACAGCCCCTAAATCATTGATTGCTCTTTCTTCCACCCATATTGTCAAGTGATCAATTGCTACTAATATATACTTAGAGCGGTTTGCGCCAGTTGGTAGAGGGCCCACCACATCAAGGGAAACAATATGGCATTCAAAATGAGGCTTAACAAGCTGGTAGGTGGTCTTCTTGTGGAAAGGTTTCTCCACTTGGCACTGGAGACAATACGCAACCATCTCAAGCACGTTATAATGCATGCTCTCCCAATAGTAGCGGGGTTTATAAGAACTCAACGTTTTTATACAACCCCTCATGACCTACCGCCTTATGGGCATCCACAATAATTGCTGGCCTAGTGGAGGGCTTTGGGAAACTCAGTGTCACTTCTCCAATTTTCTTATACAGTCCTCATTGTGCACGAAAGTATCTCATCTAAGTCCTCCAACACTTTAATCACCTGTGGTGTCTTATCATGATATTTTTCCACAATCATCTTTTTATACATGATGTCATCCAAATCTGCCATAATGGCAACCGTTTGTCATTTCAAAAATTCAGACCACATTCTGATGTTTTTCACCTGGCTGGTGTACTATTTATAAATATGTTTGGAGCTTAAAGGCTTATTTCACAAGCTGCCTTCAAGTTTCTGAAGATTCTGCGGCCAATGAAAGGAGGCATGATCCATTACCAATTTGAATTTCACCCCATGGAGGTAGACCTGGAACTGTTATATGCATATATTACTTCAAAAAACTTCCGCTTGGTCATAGTGTAGTTCCATTCAGGGCACGTTAAGCTTTGGCTACAATACACGAAGGGATGCTCCACAACGTCATTATCTTTTTGGGCTAACACCGCCCCTACTGCAGAAAAAGAAGCGTCCATTTGTACAATTTTTTCCTTCTTGAAATTAGGGTGTTTCAAAACAGGCGTGCTAGCCAATGCTATTTGTAAGACATCAAAAGCGTTTTGACAATGCTTTGGTCCAAAGTTAGCGTTTTTCTTTAATAGCTTGAAGAGCTGAGCCCCAATGCAGCTGAAGTTAAGAATGAACCACTGGTAGTATCTGACCACCCTCAAGAACACTTAGATATTCTGCTTATTATCTGGTTGAGTCATCTTGCATATAGCTTCCACCTTTGCAGGATGAGTACTATGCTCTTTTGATTCTACTACAAAACCGAGATATTCCAGTTGCTCCTTAAAAAGTGGTACTTTTGAGGCTTAATTTTTATATTGGCTTCAGCAAGTTGGCGAACACCTGTTCCAGGTGATTAAGATGCTCCATGAACGTCCGTGAAAAAACATTGATATCATTAAGGTAGACTAAAATGCAAGATAGCTTCAGGTCCCCTAAGATAGTGCCCATAGCCCGCTGGAATGTAGCTGGGACGTTGCACAAACCATGTATCATATGTGTAGGCTGAAACAACCCCTTTAAGATGATTATGGTACACTTCTCCCGTTCTGCCACTGGCAACTCAATATTCCAGTACCCTGATATAAAGTCTATAGCGGATAAATGGTTGTCCCTGCCCAGCCAATCTAAAGAATCATTGATTTGCAGAACCAGGTACAAATGCTTTTTTGTGATGCTTTTAAGCTTCTGGTAGTCAATTACTACTTAATTGGTGCCATCCTTTTTCTTGACAACTAGCACTAATGATGCCCTGGGACTCTTTGACGGCTCTAACATTCCCTGTTCAATCAATTTATCTATCTTCTTGGATACAAATTCTTCCACAGCCTTTGAGTGACGGATAAGCCATGACCAGTTGGGAGGGTGATCTCCCATATCTGAAAGATGCACAATTCTGCATGCACCTAACAAATCATGGTCATCAGATGCAAAAATGCCTTAGTATTTTTTCAAACAGATCCATCACCCTGTCCTTTTGGTCCTCCAACAGGCCAGTTAGAGACACAAGCGGAACCACAGTCATTATGCTGGATGAGGTTTTTACAGGTAGCTTAAAATCCTCCCAAGAGCCAAAGTCATGTATATGGTGGACCACATTAATAGGAATCAGATGCAGATAATCAACCACTTGGTGCCTTTGAGCCTTCATAGACTCCTTCTGCAGGTTAGCCATCAACACCTTCACTTCCCCCTGCCCTGGTAACAGGAGCCCAGAAGCCACATGGGGTTCTAGCCACAATTGCTGGTATGGCACCATAATTTCCCCATATAGACCTTCAGGGATGTCTATTTTGAGCTCCATCCCTATTATGACCCAATGCCCAGAAAGTACGCTAAAAGCACTCACAGCCTGTAGCGGAATGTCATTGTAAAAAATCTGGTTAGGCAGAGCCCTGGTCCTTCGCTTCATCTGCTAATATCAAACATGAATCACATTGTCACTATATGCAAGGTTAATTTTACTGGAGAGGATTGAGTCCTTTGGACTACATTGGAGGTAAGATAAATAAGGATCCGTTGTCCCAGAATATTAAATGTTCCCTGTGCCATACCAATCATCACCTCAAATCGCCACATGAATGTGGCCAAGATCAACAAGTTGTAGTTATTTAGGCAACACCACCACTGGAGTGGATGCACTGACCAAGCCAAACCTCAGAGACAATGAACTGTAAGCACCCTTTGACACAGTGCTATGTGCCCCGCGGTCCTATACATTACTTGGGGTTCCACATCAGGCTTTAGCGGAAGCTTAGCCACGAGCTTGGTGATCTTATATTGACAGGAGCGCCAGTATCTATAATCGCCTGGATTTTTTATTATTAACAAAAATATCACAGTATGTTAACTCCAAATAAGATGAACAAGGGTGTTTATTAAATGAACATCAAAGGACTTTTGATTATCCAGAAAACTGATAATACCAGCACCTACATGAGGATACTCCTGGGCAATATTCTCCACTGGAATCGCCATGTTCATATCCTCTAAGGTTGCAACATTCATTGAGGGTCTTATTTTGACTGTACCATTCCACCCAAGAATTATCCAGGCGTAAGGTTCTTGCTCATCTTGGCAGGACTATGAGTCTGCATTATTTGGGTCTCTCCCTCAGTTTGAAGCCAAGGTATTGTAGAGGACTTTTTTATATAATAAATTGTCAGGGCGAGTACCAGGACTGACAAAAAGTGACTCAGGGAATCATCAGGGACAAATAAATTTGGATTAGCAGAAGTAGAGCATCCCATCTCTACTCCACTTGACCTTTTCCCTGTTTGATCATGGCAGCCAGTACTGCATGAACATTCAGTCTTCCCAGACAATTAGCCACATAATGGCCTCTTTGGCCACACAAGAAGCAAGCATTTGTAAATGTCCCTTGTCTCTGTATCACACCCAAAGGTCCAGGTTAGAAATTAAATGATGGATTGTAATTTGGCCAAGGATGAGCTGGTTGAGAATAATGGAGATGGAAAGGACCCGCCAAAGCGTTAAATGGACAAGTATTACACAATGGATTATAACCAAGTCATTGTTTTCCATTTCCAAATGGGGATTTGGTAGCAGTTTCAGGGGCTTTACGTTCCACATTGAGGGCACTAAAAGTGGCAGATGGATGGCGTAAATAACTGACAATTCTTATAGCTCCGCGTCATCTTGAGGAATGTGGGCCATAGAATTTTACAGTTCTCATTATGTATTAACAGCCTCTGTCATCGCTATTCCCGCCTCCTTGTTAGTTAGAATATTTGCTCCTACCAACACATGAGCCTCATCCATGAACCGCTCCACAAACTCCACCAAGGACTTGTTCTTTTAAAAATTTATTGTTAAAAACTCTTCCTTGCACTGAGCTATTTTTGCCACACCCATAAACGTGCAGATCACGGTCTCCTTCACCTCTTGATACATTATGGTACTACTTTTAAGGTAACATCTGACCTGGTCAATGCTCTCAACATCCAGAGCAGATAACAGTTTAGCTTTCTGCCAATTGGAAGCCCCTTCCACTACAAATTTAAACTACTTAAAAATCTGTGTATTTTTCCGTTGTGGTTAAATGGGGGCAGCTTGTTAATGCAGACCCCTTCCACTCCAGCACTACAATTAATTTGTGCTCTGCATAGTATAGCCGCTTGGTAGTGTTGCCCAAGAGGTTGGCAAGTTGGTTAGCTTGGCAGCCAACCAAATGCAGTTGGTGGAAGGCTTTATCAAGCTGATCCGTTATACCCTTATTCTTTCAGAAAAGCATTTTTGAGCCTGAAGTAGTGTAACTAAGGCAAGTTTAAGTTCCGCATATTGAGATATCTCAATAAAATGGGTAATACCCCATCAAGGTGAGCTGGTTGCACCATGTCTTAGAGAATAAGAAACCTTTAATGTGTTGATCAATGGGCCCCCTGTAGTGAGCACCAATGTTAACCTTTGGCTGTAGGGGGTGAATTCCACTAGTAGATTGCACAGGTTCAGTCCCACCAAGCAAAGATGGACGATATAAAAATCACTGACTTTTGATAAATAAATATAATAAAGTACTAAATGAAGAGCTATCATTCCAACAATACCAATTTATTTAATAGCAACTAATGGGATACTTCCTCTAACCCTTTTCTACTCTCTATTTCTTTCAAAAAGACCTCTCCTTCTCATTCTCACGCTCAACTCTTAATCCTGTAAAAAATCAAGTTTAAGATACTCTGAGATGAAACCCTGCCTAAATAAAATGAAGGATCATCAGGAGGTGAGCAACTAATACTCAAGGTGGCACTCAAGACAGTAAATTAAGACAAAACCACAAAAGGGTAAGAATCAAGAATCTTCTAAACAATTAACCTAAGTAATACCAAGTCTCATCTGACTTGGCACATACAACAATTATTTTTACTCTAACAAATATAGGCTACAAAGGCATTATACCACTTAATACATCGCCTGACCAAGAGCCTCCTTTCAGATTCAACTCACCATTATTTATATTACTCCTATTCCTTTTAAACTTATATTGTTAAATTCAACATATAAAGTCCCTTATTCTAAATTATTTTTGGATTTGAGGGCTAGGAAAAGGCTCGCTGGTGCTAGTAGCCCTGAATCCAACAATATAGGTGAGGAGCGTGTCTCACCAGTATATGAAAAATAAAATAAAAATAAGTAAACAAAGAGGTTTTTGGTTTCATGTTTTTTTTATTCTAGGTTGCATGGGGGTAAAATAGTGAATCCCATATAATAAATTTATATAGTTATTTAAAGCATCAAGGCTCAACGTTTATATAGCTTGGAGAATTCCAAATTAGGTAATATGTGATTATAGCCTATCAAGGCTTGACAAACTCGCATCTCTTTGACAGAATGATGGATGAGGAATAACTATTGACCAAAACGTACTCATGAGGTAATAACTTGATATAATTCATTCAATCCCTATCTGAGAAAATTATTTCACCTTGGGGGGACCCCACCACACCTAAAAAGGGGGTGGTCCCCACATAGGTGCTTAAATGGATCTGGCCATGGTTGGGGAAGCACCACCCAAGGGAGCCCCATGGGTCACTTTGTGGTTGGAGTAATCTGACTATTGTTTATTAATTTATTTGCCTAGAGAGGAGCCAAAATTGTCAACCCACAATTTGTGGGGTTCCACCGAGAATCAGCTAGTGTCTTTTGGATGACAAAATCACTATTATTATTAATTTGAATTCCTCCTTGTCGTGAGCTTGTAAATGTTCAACATTTCCTCTATTCAGCCAAATTTCACCCATTACATTCTTATTCTGGAGCCTAGGAGGCAAATGTCTGACATTAACTCCCTCAAGTACGTTGGGGGGGTGAATAGGGTCGATGTAAGTGGCTATGAACTTGTATGATGGTGAGGCCAGAAGAGAGGGATTTGATAGAATACTCATCCCCTCACTTGTATGTGACTGAGAATGGCCTTTCCCAGATAGAGCCGAGTTTTCACTTCTTGGAGTGATTTGGTTATGGTAATTAAGTACCAAGTCAGATACTTGGAATGAGGGAAGAGGGGCCCTGAGTTCATTCACGGCTTGGCCTTCTTTAGTAACAGTCTTAGCTAAGTTGGTCATGGCCTCTGATTGTAATTGGATGATGTGTTGGGCCAACTTTTTCATGGCTTGTTCCAGATCAGTCTGATCAGAGAAAATATTCTTGTCTAATAGTGCTGGCACCCCCAGTTCTCACCCATATGACACATGGAAAGGGGGCATCTTGAGGATGCGATGATAGCTAATATGGTAGGCCATGAGTGCACTGGGCAAATAGAGATCCCAGTGGAGAGGGTCAGAAGTGGCCATTTTGCGTAATATTGAGACTATAGTCCCATTAACTCTTTCTACCGCACCATTTTGTGTATTGGTTATATGGGGCTGAGAAGAGTTGTTGAGCTCCCATAGAAGTGGCGAGGAGCTTTACCACTTGAGAAGTAAAGTTTTTCCCATTGTCACATAAGAGGACCTGGGGGCACCCATGCCGGGTGAAGATGTACTGGTGTAAGAAGGTAGCCATAGCATTAGCAGTCAGTGCGGGAAGAGCAACAGCTTCAACCCACTTGGTGAAATGATCAATACCAACCAAGATATAGCGGTTTTCACCTGTAGTTTGAGGGAGAAGACCTACCACGACCAAACTTATGCTATGCTAGGGTTGATGGGGCGTTGTAGGTTGATACTGATATTGGGTCTTAGCTGGTTTGTTTTTACAGGTCAGGAATGCATCCAAGACTTTCATTATGGTTTCCATGATGCCCTCCCAATAGTACCTCTATTTTATCCATTTATAGGTTTTACGTACTCCGCCATGCCCCATGAGAGTGTGAGACTCTAAAATGACAGGCACTCTCTTGGATGGCTGGATATAGGGCAACCAATTTACTCCTACTTTCTTATAAAATTTTCCATTCTCCATCTTCATATTGCGGGAGTGCCGAGCAAGCATCTTCTGTACTGGTTCATCTCCATCAGCCCATGTGTTAGGAGTCTTTAAGAGGTCATGCAACCGCTCAGCTTCACTATTGTCATGGTGAAGGATAGGCAGCTGCGTCAGCCCATCAACATTCAAATGGCATGTACCAGCTCGGTGCTCAATGGTCATATCATAATGCTAGAGCTTAAGAGCCCAGCGAGCCAACCGCCCAGTAGGATTTTTCATATATGCAACCACTTCAATGAAGCGTAGTCCATGATTACTTTGAAGGGAATCCTATATAGGAATGGGTGGTAGTGTTTGACTGCGAGAAGGACAGACAAGCATTCTTTTTCTGTGGCGCTATAATTACGCTCAGCTTTTGAAAGCATTTTGCTAAGGTAAGATATGGGATGACTGACTCCATGCTCATCTGACTGAGCTAAGATTGCTCCAACAGCGTAGTCAGAAGCATCTGTGAACAACATGAAGGGTTTGCTGTAGTCAGGGTGGCGGATTATTGGTCGTTTTAGTAGCAGCGCCTTCAGGGTCTCAAAGGAGCTTTTTGTTCCGCACCCCAATGGAAGAAGGTGTCCTTAGTTAAGAGCTGTACAAGGGGCTCAATGAGCTGAACAAATTGTGGTATAAATTGATGGTAATACCCCATCATACCCAAGAATACCTAGATGTCACGAAGGGTTTTGGGCTCAATCATCTTGGATATTGCTTCAACTTTATCTTAAAGAGGTTGTATCCCATCTTGGGAGATATCATATCCAAGGAAATCCAACTTCCTCTGGAAAAATGTGCATTTAGAGGGCTTTAATTTGATATAGAAGCCCGCAAGCATTTTTACCTCTTTTAGATGTGCAAGGTTTTCATTGAAAGTCTTAAAAAAGACTGTAATATCATCGAGGTAGACAATAATGCAGCTTAATTTTAGATCCTGCATAATATGATACATCGCTCACTGGAAAGTAGCAGGTGCATTGCACAGCCCTTACAGTAGTCGGGTAGGTTAGAAGAGACCATCACTGCAAATAAAAGCACATTTCTCCTGGTTTTGTGGAGAAAGGTCCATTTGCAATAACCACTAGCCAGGTCCATGGAGGAGAAGTATTTAGACTCAGAGAGTTGGGCCAGAGCATCATCAATGCGAGAGATAGGGTAACTTTCCTTCTTGTTGAGGTTGTTTAATTTGCGGGAGTCCATCACTACATGATGACCTCCATTTTTCTTCTTTATTAACAAAAGTTGGGAGGACCAAGGGCTTTGTGACGACACCAGCAATCCAGCATCCAGCAGCTGTTTGAGATCCGTCCGCATCTGTAGCTCAACTTTTGATTTGTGATAGGGCTTAGAGCTAACAGGTTTAGCATCACCAACGTCAATAATATGCATCCACCCCTTCATATTCCCATAGTCATTGTCAGATTTGGAGAAAGCGTTGCTGTAGGCCTCAAGTAGGGAGTGGACTTTTTCCAACTCAGCCAGGGTTAGTTTATCGGAGATCTGAACCAAAGGTAGGGTACATATGGAGGGGTCGGCAGGTAAGCCCATATCTGCCATAGACTTAATAAAGTAAACTTGCTTAATTTCCTTAGTGGGTATCAGCAGGCCTCTTCCAATCTCCTGATGCTTTTTTACCACCATATCCTTTTTGATGAGATTCCTCAGCAAAAGGTTAATAGGCTGATTATAGGCGGGATTTAACACACCCAGCAAAACTCTGGGCTCAAAAGGACTATTTTCATCTATGTTGATGAGGGGATGTAGGCAGTTGTGGGGGATTTCCATGGTAATGTTCGTGTCAACTACCCTTTGTTACCCAGCCCTAATGACCACCTCTTCAGAAGCATAGAAAGGGATACCCTTCCGGGCATCCACTGAGGGAGGCAACATTTTTGTATGCCGTCCTGCCACAATGTAATGTAGGGATAAAGCGGAGGAGGGATACTCAACTGTGCAAACATAATCCTTTTTTATTGAGCTCATCATTAGACAAAATCAGAGGAACCTCATAGTTAAGCAGGGAGAAATAGCCCTGCTTCAAGTTAATAACACCTTCATATTTGAGCATAAATTGGGTCTAATGGTTAAATCGTAGGTATTATTAGCCAAAGCCACTGCTGGAGCTGACAAGAGAAGCTTCCTAAACCGTATGGGAAGAGAAGAGTAGGCTTTAATGGCGCGGGTATTGCTTGGTACCGCCGTTTTAAGCCCTTGAGTGTAGTCAAGGTCAGGGGCCAGCTTAATTTTCTTTATAAGCTTTGTTGCCATGACGTTAACTGGGGACCCAGTGTCAAGGATAGTTTAACCCGCACTCCATTAACAACGACCTCCACTTTAGTTAGAGTACCACCCAAGGAGGGGGAAAAGCAAGGACCTCTTTTAGATAAAAATAGAGAAAAGGCGTTTTGCAGTTTCAGGGGTTTTCTCCTGGATAGTCTGCATGGTAAGCACACTTTGGGTAGATTGGAGAAGCGTGGCAATGAGCTGATCCGCATCACTAGCAGTGTCAATAATCTTGTGACCCCTCATCACTTGATGAAGATAAGTATGACGAGGGATCTTAGCCCAATTTACTCTCTCCAGGTTCAATTGACCAGGTGCCTCCACTTCACCTGGGGCTCCTAAAATGTAATGACCAACATCTTCATCACCCCCTCAGACTCGTCTTCAGAGGGGTTATCAATGCAGTTTAGGGAGCCCATAGGAGGTGGGGTACGTTCCGGCCTCCCCTTATGGGATGATAAGTCCTGGGGTTGTTCATCCACTTTATTAACTTTTAAGGGATGCTTTGGAGCTACCACAGCTTGAGTTTCGACCTTCAAAGCAGGGGGTTGGTGCTGCCTCAAGGAGATAGGCTTCATACTAGAGTTGACTGAATGTGAGGTTGAGGGGGATAGCACTGGAGAGGTAGATACTTTATCTTAACAGCTTTGGGTCTTTCAGTGGCTGGGAGCTTTTGTGAAACAGGCGGTTTAGCCTTTGTGATGTGGTCATTTAACCCATTATTAGCGGTAGTGATTGGGACCTGAGAAAGGGTTTAAACTGAAGAGCAGGCTTTGAAACCACTTGTGAAGGCAGCTCTGAAGAAGAAGATAGGCAAGGCAAAGGAACGACTGCTTTTGCTGACTGAGCAATTTGAACTGAAGATGAAAGGGAGCGTGCCCTGTCACAGCCATTACCATCTGCTTATCGTTATAGGAAGGAGTGACCGTTTGTTCTGGCAACTTCACAAGAGCAGGTTTACAAAAGGTAACAGCTGTAGTTAAAGCTAAATTAGTCGGCGTAGAGGCTTGACGCAAACACCCTTGGGTAGGGTCAAGCTCATAGATATCAGCAACCGCTAATAAGGCCTCCTTGATATCTCATACAGTTGTAAAAGGGCGCTTTACGGAAGAGAGATCATCACCAAGGAAGGATGAGATGCTAAGCCAGCCAAGATAGCTGCAATTGAATCATTGAGAGGGAGCATTTTGGCAAGCAACAGAGGTTGAGCTTGTGTATAGAAGCGCTCAACAAAAGAGGGAATCAATTCTCTCTCTTGCAAACTAAGGCACATAAAAACCTGTTTCTGCAGTTGCAAACTCAATTTGGAGCCAAGCTCATCAAGAAGCACTTTCTTAACCTCCGCCCAAGTACTAAGGTTGATCATGGTGGGGACCATTATTTCTTTAGCTAAATGGTTTAAGCAGGGAAGAGTATACTAGATTTTTTGCTGGTCAGTTGCTCCTTCCATCGCAGAATTATAAACATAAAGGAAGGAGACAATACTGCCCTTTTCAGGTTTGAACTTGTCTCGCAGAGGGGTTTTTGTATAACTGGCCATTGAAGTGGGTACTGCTTGGGCCGTTCAAGGCGAGACAAAGCACTGGCTAGCTGTTGTTCCATAAGTGCTAGCCTAGGGTTGATGTCAGCGGAAAAGCTAGAAGGGTTACCACCCCAACAGCCTCCATTATTCTAATGTTTTTTTGTAGTGTACAGGTCCCACTGTAGTGAGCACCACTTGTTGCATTTGAGGGCTAGGAAAAGGCTCGCTGGTGCTAGTAGCCTTAAATCAAACAATATAGGTGAGGAGCGTTTCTCGCCAGTATATGAAAAAATAAATAAAAATAGGTAAACAGAGAGGTTTTTGGTTTTATGTTTTTTATTCTGGGCTGCACGGGGTAAAAGAGAGAATCTTTTATAATAAATTGTAATGAATATTTAAAGTGTTGAGGCTTGATGTTCAAATAGCTTGGGGGATTCTTAATTAGGTTGTTGAATGGTTGACTGAATCTAAATCGTCAGTTACTATAAACCAAAAATATCCTAAGTATATCCAAACTTGAATTTGTGGCCTAGCAATTACACTTAATTATATTTGACTATGATGACATGGGCTCGAGGGCTTTGTTGGTTAGGTTGGACTTAAAATTAAGTTTTGATTTAATAACTCAGACACGTGGGCTTTGTTGGTCTATGTCAAAATTAGTTTTTATTGTCAGTTGAGTTTTTGATCAAATTAATTACTAATTAGTGATACAAATCACCTTGGTATGTGCTGCCAATTGCTTGTGAAAGAGAATAAGTTCAGCTATTAGTAGACACATCTGAAACGCCATCTTGAGAATGATGATGATGTTTACACTGACCCTGAGGCTGAGCATGATGCCCTGAGTTTAAGTATTTGTAGATTCTCTTACAAACATTTTACATGTTCCTTTGGCCAAGTGCCATTGAAAATAAGACGTCATGGGTAAGATGTGGTGAACTTTGAACCCTCTTTTTTTCTTCAAGTTGATGCTAATAAAAAACATTCAACTACCACTAGTTTATAGTTTAACTTATAAGATTTTTGTGTTTATTACTTAAAAGTTGTATAAAGTTGAGTATTTAATTGGGATTAGTGAGATTAAGGGCAGCATGCCATCGTCCAAGTAATGACAGGAGAGACAACTTACAAGTGCTATTATAAAGGAGTTTATTTTTACTATAGCCACCATCTGGTCTATTGTCCTCATACAATAGATGCTCGAAACTCCACCATACCACAAAAGAAGAACCAGCCATCAGAATAAGACCAAAATTCAACAAGTGGCACTCATGGCTGTGAATGCAGATGGTGACCACGCTGAGCAGGGGAGAAAACCCTGGCTATATCAATTTTTCAAGGATGAATTTACAAAATTTCCAAAACTCAGCAGACATAATGAGTCATCAAATTAATATTTTCACTGAAGAAGTCTTTTTTATTAATGAGGCAAATAATGCCCTACATGAAGAAGTGAATGGGTTAAAGAAGAAAATCATAGAAAAAGATCAAGTGATTTCTGCTCTTCAATTGCAAATGACCAATATGAATGAGAAAATTGCAATATTGAATTATTGTCAAAGCCAGCATGCCCAAAGCAAATCTACTAATAGTGATGCCTCTGAACATTATGAGATTAATGGCCACGTTGGCAACTGCCATGTAGAATGGTTGCTTTGGCCAACCCAAGTTACACTAACTGTGATACAATGCCTCAGCACCCTAGTACGCCTGGCTCAAGTCAACAAAGAAGTAATAATGATAATCATGGACAGATAAGTGATAATTTCAAACCAGCAAACCTACCTGCTTTTGACAAGAATTGAAATATAGCCACTTTTATCAAACGCTTTAAAAAGCTATGTATGAACCCAGTGACCGTAACAAAGCGGCCACTATGATCAACTGCTTAGATGAATGGAGTATTGAGTTAATTATGCCTCATTTGGATGAAAACCCAACCTATGCCGAAGTCAAAGGGGACGTGTTTCATGAATTTGGAGGACTAGAACAAATGTCAACCAGAAAATCCAAATTCATGAATATCAGCTTTAAGAAAGATTAACAATTGATGAATTTGCAGATTGATTCTATCACAAAGCTCAAGTTCTCCTAGGCGCAAAGGCTATGGTTGATTTTGATGCTAAGATTGCACTAGAACATGCAGTAGAACCTTACCCAAATTTGTCAAACACTTTATTGTCTGCTTTTGTGAAAAACCTTGCAACATCTGAATTGGTTGATTATTTGCACAGATGTTCAAAAATTATGGCCCTCCTAATACTGGGTACAGATCAGGACCTGCTGCCTATGCTGGAAAGCCCTTTGAAAACAATATTGACAGTAATCCGCCTGTAAAAAATAGAAAAACTCAAATACAAGGGCCTCACGCCCATTAAATGAGATTATTTGCTATAACTGCAATTGTAAGGGACACTATGGCTCTTGATGCCGTCAGCGTGGTATTAATGTAGTCCTTCCAAATAACGCACAGGTGGAGGGAAAAGAACAAGCATAATAGATGTGGGATGATCTATTGTGCCAAAAACACCAGTTCCACCTGGCTGACATGAAAACACAGGCCACAAAGATTTGATTTTTAGCAATACAAATTCTATTTTAGCACCAAATGAAAAATTTATGAACGTACATGTGGTAACTCGCTCTTAGAGTAAAAGTGTCATACCTGAAGCCTCTGAAGTAATTGCTAAACCATATGTGCAAAAGATATTTGAGAATACTCAAGCTGAGGGGCTGAGCAATGCATCAGATACACTAAGCTTGAAGGGGGTGAATATAGCTATGACAATTGACGCATTCATCAATGAATGTCTTAATATTGGAAATACCCTGAAGCATACTTTAAACTCTTTGGATTCTTCCCATATCTACTTAGTAAGCTCTATTGATTCTTATTAAAAAAGAAGAAAAAAATGAAAAAAAGAAAAAAATGAAAAATAAAAAATACAAAATAAATATAAAACAAAAAATAAAAAATGATAAAACTTATAAAAATAAAAAACAATTAAGAAAAATAAATTTAATTATTAAGTTTTAAAAACCTTATTGCCACTAAAGCTAATATCCCTTTTTTGGGAGGGGGAGAAAATTGAAATTAAAGCCAAGGGGGCCAGTTAATGTTCGCGAGGATTGCTGGAGCTGCAGCAGGCATAGAGCCCAAGAAATGAATGCAAAACGCCTGAGCTAACTGTAGCATGCAGCACGGAATTGTGGAGTTTAAGAAGAAAGGTTAATCCAGGGCCAAAAGGTTATTAATGTAACATCCTATTCTGAAGGTTGAACAAATTTGGATGTTGTGATCAAGAGAAAAAGAATACCCTCCGCTTTTATCCAGTCAAGGAGGGGAAAGTGTTGATTGGTTGACTAGATCTAAATCGTCAGTTACTTTAAACCAAAAATCTCCTAAGTATATCTGAACTTGAATTTGTGGCCTAGTGATTTCACTTAATTATATTTGACTATGATGACATGGGCTTGAGGGATTTGTTGGTTAGGTTGGACTTAAAATTAAGTTTTATTTTAATGACTCAGACACGTGGGCTTTGTTAGTCTCTGTCAAAATTAGTTTTTAAGTCAGTTGAGTTTTTGATCAAATTAATTACTAATTAGTGATACAAATCGCCTTGGTATGTGCTGCCAATTGCTTGTGAAAGAGAATCAGTTCAGCTATTAGCAGACACATCTGAAACGCCATCTTTAGAATGATGACAATGTTTACACTGACTCTGAGGCTGAGCATGATGCCCTGAGTCTAAGTATTTGTAAATGCTCTTACAAACATTTTACATGTTCCTTTGGCCAAGTGCCATTGAAAATAAGACGTCATGGGTATGATGTGGTGAACTTTGAACCCTATAAATTACCTTCAAGTTGATGCTAATAAAAAACATTCAACTACCACTAGTTTATAGTTTAACTTATAAGATTTTTGTGTTTACTACTTAAAAGTTGTATTAAGTTGAGTATTTACTTGGGATCAGTGAGATCAAGGGCAGCGTGCCATCACCCAAGTAATGACAGGATAGACAACTTACAAGTGCTATTATGTAGAAGTTTATTTTAACTATAGTCACCATCTGGTCTATTGTCATCATACAATAGACGCTCGAAACTCCACCATACCACAAAAGAAGAACCAGCCATCAGAATAAGACCAAAATTCAACATAGGCAATATGCGATTATAGCCTATCAAGGCTTGACAAGCTTATATCTCTTTGATTGAATGATGGATGAAGAATAACTATTGGCCAAAACGTACCCATGAGGTAATAACTTGATGTATTTCAGCCAATTTCCATCTGAGAAAAAATTTCTCCTTGGGAGACCCCTGCCATGCCTATAAAAAGGGGCAGCCCCCACATAGGCGCTTGAATGGACCTGGGCATGGTTAGGGAAGCATTGTCTGACGAATGCCCCATGGTCCGCTTTGTGGTCAGAGTAATCCAACTGTTGTTTATTGATTTATTTTACCAGAGAGGATTTGAAATTAGGTTGCCCTGATCTGCAGAGTTCCACTGAGAATTGGCAAGTGTCTTTTGGCTGACAAAATCACTATTATTACTATTAAATTCAAATTACTCCTTATTGTGAACTTGTAATTATCCAACATTTCCTCTATTTGGACGAATTTCACCCGCAACATTCTTATTCTGGAGCCTATGAGGCAAATGCTGACAAATTTAATAAAGTTACACCATTAATTCTAGATCTCGTTTTGGTAATTGACTTCAATAAGTTCATTTTGCCATACTTACTAAAGGATGGATACCCTAGCTGATGGTAAATAAGCAGTAACTTGTCACTTTTTTAGTTAAATTATACATGTTTTGCGCTTAGATGGCTTCAATTATTGACTGTTGGTCTTCTTGGGCATAGCACCATCAAGCTCAAAAATGGAAACCCAACAGGCTGGTGTTACTACAGGGGCTCAGCTGACGCTTAATAAACCTGCAACTAATTAATCACACCATGGAATATAATCTGATTAATAGTTTTACCTGCTTGGTGCGCAATGGGAATGGTGAAGATGATTTACTGGGGAGTCCACCCATTGTCGCGTTTGAGAAGTTCAAGAAAATCCCTTGGAAATTTTTGAATCTTATTGTATAACATGATTTCCAATGAAGGGGTCCAAGGGTTACTTTGTGGATTCACTAACCCAAAAGAAAGAGTCATCTGCAAAAGAGCATCCATCATAGACAGGACTCTAATGAACCTATATGATTCCAGTGATCTCCTAGAGAGCTATGGATCAAGTGTGAATTTATCAAACTATAGCATGAAATTCATGTACCCTGCACTTTACCATATAATGCATATACTAGTTTATTACTAAGGAACTCCATCATCATATCAGTACCCACGGGGATTTACAGATGGCCTATGAGCAAGTATATAATTAGCATCATAAAGTATATGGTTATCCACCGTTTAGTCAATGTGAACCAATCCTACATCATTTAGCTCCATAATAAAATTAGGGGACTAATGATTCCGGTGATATTAAGTATGTGGAGTAAGCTATGAAGCTTCTCTGAAAGAAAAACTTGGAGGCAAACAAAAATGCCAAGTAATTACTTGATGCCTTCATTGAAGAGCTCCAAAGACAAGATATTGAAGCCCATGGCAAATTGGCAGCCCAATCTTCTACTAGCCATCAAAAATAGAAAAACAGATCTCTCTCATTAAAGCCCAGCTAGAGAAATCCCTACAACGATTTGGTGATATGGAGGACTTTCAAACCTCTGAAACTTCACCATTGTCACAAAATATAAATCTCGGGTAGCCCATGTTGAACAGGATATAGAAAACCGTGTGACTCAGGCGTCTACTCTTTCCATTAATGAGCTGTTGAAATCCTGGTGCTATTAAATGTTCACAGGTGCTGTTGCACAGGATATCAACAACAGATCAGTTGTGAGAGTATGAAAACTCTTGACGCCTGTTTTAGATTTTATTAAAGGGAATAGTAAATCACAAATAGATTTAGAATTTAAATATTTACCGGTGTATAAAAACTAGGGAATAGAAAGAGAACCCTTAAAAAATAACGCCTCTTATTAATTACACTAAACTGAGGCTAATAATGTGATTTTTGATGAATTCAAGTTAGGCAGAGGGCATCTCGATTTGATTAAATGATGATTTAGTCTATTCGCGCTCTTGAGAAGCTTTTCACCTCAGTAGTCTTGAAATTAGAAGTTAAATTGACAGCTGGAATAATTTAATTATGGGCAGCATTTTAAAATAAACTCTTCAATCAGCTGCTATGAAGATATTTAGAGTATGATCAATTCCCAAAATTCTTAGGTGATGATTGACTGATAAACTGTTTTCTTTTCCCCTGAAACCCTTCATGTCTATAGAATGGGTTGTTTTTCCTTAGACAGCTATACCAAATTAAGTGGACGCGTGGGCAGACTTCTGAATAGTTTATCTATTCTGACAGAGGTTCCCAAAACCCTCATCAGCTTTCTCTGAGATATCTTGCTGGATACAACGAGTAAAACCATTACACCATTAAGTAAAATTCCGCCAAGCTTTGGTCTGGCGATTATTAGTAAAACTGAGGCTACTTTTCTAAGGAATATTCTTATTCACCAGTTAAACTTGTAATTGTCTGACATTACCCCCTTCAAGGATGTTAGGTGAGTATAAGGGCGTATGAAACTTCCATGTACCCTAATAGTAACTCCTGAAGCAAGAGACTTGATGGAATATTCCTAACTCCTATTATAGGTGCCAAATAAGGGTACTTCCCAAATGGAACCTAGATTCTCGCTTCTTGGAGTGATGCTATTATGATAATAAAAAAATTAAGTCAGAGATTTCAAAGAATATAGGCGGTCTGAGCTCATTAGCTGCTTGGCCCTCTTTGGTGACAGTTTCTGCTAGATTGGTCATTGCATCAAATTGTAGTTGGATGATGTGTTAGGCCAACTTCATCATGTCCTTATCAGGATCATCCACCCTAGCATAAAAGACATCTTTAGCTAAGAGAGCTGGTACTCCAGGCTCTCAACCATATAGAACATGGATGGGAGACATCTTGATGATCTGGCAATAGCTAATCTGATAGGCCATAAGGGCACTGGTCATGAACTGATCCCAGTGGAGAAGGTCAGATGTGGCCATTTTCTGTAGTATGGATGTTAAAGTTCCATTCGCTCTTTCTACAGTACCATTAGTAGAAGGGTTGTAGGAAGCTGAAAAAAGTTGCTGAGCTCCAATGGAGGTAGCCAGGTTTTTACTACCCTGGAGGTGAAGTTCTTCCTGTTGTCACAAAGCAAGACTTGGGGGAAACCATGGCGGATGAAAATGGACTTATGGAGGAAGGGGTGATAGCTTTAGCAGTTTAAGTTTGGAGAGCCTCTTCTTCAAATTCCTTCATGAAGTGATCAAACCTACTAGTATGTTGTAATTTTCACCGGTAGTCTGAGGTAAAAGACCTACCATATCTAAACTTATTGAGTGGAAGGGTTGTTAAGGGGTAGCAGGTTGCTACAGATATTTAGTCTTGGGACTGGATTGCTTTTTGCAGGCTAAAAAGGTATCCAGGACTTTGAAGATTTATTCCATTATTCCTTCCCAGTAATAACAATCTATAATCCAGTCAAAAGTTTCTTCACTAAGCCATGTTCAAGGGTAGAGTGGGCCTTCACTATGGCAGGTATTTTTTCTTAGGGTCAAAGATAGGACAGCTAGTTGGCCCCTACCTTTTGTATAAAACCCGCTTTCTACCCAAGTACTGTGGGAGTGTCTTGCTAACATTTTCTTAATGAATTCATCTTTATCTTCCAAGGCATCAGGGGCCATAAGGAGGGCATGCAACCTCTCACTTCACTATTATCTATATAAAGAACAGGTAAGCGAGTCAACCCATCAACATCCCATTGCAGGTTCCAGCCCATTGTTCAATCTGCATATCATAAAATTGGAGTCTTAATGCCCACCAAGCCAGCGTCCAGTAGGATCCTTCATATTATGATGCCATTTCAGGGAGTCAGGGTCAGTAATTACAGTGAAGGTGGTTCCATACAGAAAAGGGTGGTATTTAACAGCTAGTAAAACATATAGGCACTTCTTCTCAGTGACGCTGTAGTTGCGTTCAGCCTTTGACAACATCTTGCTGAAGTATGACATGGGGTGATCCAAGCTATTTTCATTCAGTTGGGTCAAGATGGCTCCAATGGCATAATCAGAGGCATCAATAAACAAAAGGAGGGATTACCATAGTTGGGGTGGCATAGTGTTAGATTTTTCCCAGATTTTCAGCTTCCCAGGTTAAAAGAATCTTCTGGTCCTCTAGAGGATAAGTCCCACTAGCGGATAAAATTGAAATCAGATGATTTTGATATTAGTTAAATAATGACAGAAGATTTTGGGGTAATTCTCAAGATTCAAAGCCACTGAAGTCAATCCGCGTGAATGCCTAAGATCCCATCAGGCAGAGTTGATGAAGGAAATTAATTCATCTGACAGTTAATCATTGATTAACTATTAGATGTGCCAATTGGGATCAGCCAGGTTTCATTACCAGCTGAATGGGGATTTATTTAGCAGTTATTAAGCGATTGATGCCACCTACAACTAGCAAATTGACTAGTTGGTTTGCTACCTGCCATAATAAGTAAAGAGTCCCATTACCTAAAAATGTCGCTACCCAAATGTGGTTGGTTTGCTGTTATTGAGCGGAAACGTTAAATACACGTTATCTTGCACTTTCTATTTTAGGTTTCTGAGTATCCGATGGAGGAATCCTTAGCCTGATGGAAGTACCACATCGCCAGAAGAGACCATGAAGAGAAATTCAATGGCAAAGACTGCCAATTCATTACTGAGGCGCTAACAGAGGAGTTGGGTGACAAATTCCCTTATAAATTCAATAACTTTTATAACAATAAATTCAGATCAATATCTAGTTCTAGTGCTATTCATCTTCAGTTATTATTATCTTAATAAATTAATTGTTTACTCTTTTGTGTGATAAAGAGCTAAGATGAGATATCTTTAAAAGATAAGCAGATCTCCGCAGACTCAGCATGATGGGAACTAAGGCCAAGAACTTCTGAATCTAGAGTTAGATTAAGTTCCGCCATAATAGTGAATAAGTCCCTATTTCTCAGTAAAATCGGCATCAAGTGGAGCATTCCAAATTTAGCGTTGGACCACATATTAACCTGGCCTATCTATATTTTATTATGGATAATAGTCTCCATACTATTATCAATTATATATCTATATTTATATCAATAAACGCGGATAGTGCACATAACAAAAGAACCTGTGCAGTTAATCTCTGGAGACTAGTATCAGTGGAACTTTAGATCTTGTTAATTGGTGCCCACTACAGAGGGTAGTTGAGTAAGCTAAGACAATTCTAGTGAAACCGCACCCCTGACTCATACAATGATGAACTAAGAAAACTAAGGACATAGTTGGCAACTATGAATAAATATGCCCTGAATCTGGCGGACTATACCAAATTTGCTGCTCTAGATGAGAGAGTTACTAATAATGAAGAAGGAGTAGAAGAAGTTTAAAAATTCAGCAATGATCTACTCAGCAAATACTGTCCTTAATGAGAAAAGAAGGAAAGCTGTTTAAGAAAGTTTTAATTCTAAAAGAAATGCAAAGCAGATCATGTGTGATTTCGCTTGCCCAGCTCAGATATAGAACGTTTAGTAAAACAAGACAAAGAATTGAAAACCCATAAATGTGAATGCAAACCATATGTGGTAAACAATGCTGAAGAAGATACTTTGAGAACCCCAGTTGAGGACTTAGCAACTCCTAGAAACATGCCACATGCGTTCACCACCATTTTGGAGATGAATCCTGAAATTACCCCCATCATTAGTTAGGTCACTGAGCCACAAGAGGCTGTTAGAGAAAAATTTGGAGGAATTTAAATCCACACCCAAACTACCCAATTTTCATTGAGACAACGCCCTGAGTTCTGCTTTTTTAAATGACTATGTTTGGGTGTGGCAACGGTCAGGAAGCAGTGATTATCATGAACTGCTTGGATACCAACTGCCAGAACTTGGCGTTGCCCACCTTGATGGGGACAACTGGTCTTACTCCAAGGTCAAAGTTTCTATCATGAATGAGTTCATAGTCCCACGCGTATGTCAAAATGAAAATAAGAATTCATAGGAGTCCAATATTTAAAGGACGAAACCTTAGCAGATTTCACCGATCAATTCTATCAATAATCACAGATTTTAGTCATGGTGAAAGTGCTAACCAACTTTGACATATAGATCACATTATAAGCGGCACTTTGGCCCTACCACGATTTACACCAAATAATGTCCTCTGTGCTGGTCGCCAAACTATCCACCTCACAAATGGTGGATCATTTGAAGATGTTAGCCGCCACATTTGAGGTCCCTAACTGAAGCTACAAATCTATTTCGTCCAGAAATTTTATTGCCAACCAATATGCCAAAATTGCTAAGGTATCCCCTTTCTGAGTAGTGCTGGGAAATTAACCTGAGGTATTCAACCAGGCGGGCAAAATTAAGAGCTGTTGCCATCATTGCGAGGGGGAGAGGACACTTCACTGCCCAGTGCTTCAGCAAGAAGTCCAAGGAGAAGATTAATGTGGTACATGTCAAAGAAGCCGAAGCTGCACAAAAATTGGGAAAAGGGCCTGTGACCTAGACGTGGGACAGTCTAGAGCTGCGATTAAACCCATTCCTTCTGATATAATGTAAGAATAAATTGACATCTGCGATTTGTTTGTAGTTGATGTTGCACTGGACCAGCTTTATCAAGTGTTTACCTAGATGGCAACTCCATAACCAAATCCAGAGTGAAGGGGATTGAACTGAAATAACTAAAGATGTTGTTCACCCTTACACACGACAATTAGCGGACAAGATCTGATATGCTGAAAATCTAAACAAATTGGCGATAATAAATTAGATGAAGTTCCTGTTTATTTCCTTAGGCGCAATCAAGGAATCTTTTCCTGGTTTATTAGCGCAGATTATTCACACCCTCAATTCAGTGAATATTGCCGTCATGACTCAGTAAACATTATTCTAAAATACTTCAATTATACATATACAGAAATAATGGTTAGTCATGTATATATGTGAGAAATAATTGTCAGTGGGTCACCAATCAACATTGTCTCAACTAAATTAGTCAAAAAGATGAAAATCTCGCCCAATTTGAAGCACAAAAAGGAATATGGGACTGCCAGAACTAATACTACCATCTCCTGTGGAGCATATAGTGCACTGACAATCAGATTTGGATCTCTGGTGGTATCCTCTCCAGCTATTGTTCTGGCCAACCAAAACTATAATATCTTAATTGGGACTGAGGTTTTAAAAAATAAAGTCAAATGCAATTTCAAAGATAATACCCTTATTATATTAGGTCAAACGCTGCCTCAGGTTTATCAACGGATTGGAGAAACTCAGTTTACCAAGAACAACTTCATTAATATAATATATAATGATGGTATTTTCTAGTCTGATATCAATTAATTGGACAAAAGTGGAGAGAAATGACAAAATCATGGAAAATTAGGGAATTTTAACATCAACAAAGATGACGAATACCATATTGCCTGGATATCATATCATATAAAAATGAGATTGAATATTGAAATACCTGAGCAACTTTACAGAGAGATCATCAGTCCATGGAAGAAATCCAGAGTTGAGCCATGGGTGGCTCCTGGAATAATTATGACAGGCCATGGAGAAATCTGAGTCTCCAGGCAAATCTGAGCAAAAACCAATAAAAAACTGAAAAAATCAAATTGTTGCATTTATCCATCTAATCCTGACAGCAGAACTAAGAAAAATCAACAATTTTGAAGACCTGACCAAAATGGGATTGCCAGTAGGGGTCACCAATGGTATCAAATTACTAGTTGAAGAACAACTTGCTGATATGACCAAAATACAGCGGGAGGAAGTGCTCAAATTATTCAAAACTATCAAATTTTTCGTTCAGGATGATCATGACTTAGGATGTGCAAAATAAGTAATTTACAAAGTTGACACTGGGGAGAATTTACCAACATGGATGAAATTGATCCACTGCTCAAAAGCAGCAGAGGCGATAGTGGAAGAAGTAATAAGCAAACTAGTGGAGCACGGGCTCCTAGTTCCATCATTGAGCCCCTGGGCAAGCCCAATCTTGATAGTGAAGAAGAAAGACAGCTCTAGTCGAGTAGTGTTCAATTAACAGCGATTTAACAAGATAGCAAAAAGAAATTCATATCCATTGATAAGGATGATGACGCATTAGACCGCCTGGGAGTTCAAAATATTTCTCCACAATGGACTTAATCTCAGGGTATTGGAAAATTAATTTGCCAACGGAAGACCAAAAGAAGTGCACAATAATAACTGTGCAGGGGCTGTATCAACTGACCCAAGTGTCCTAAGGTCTCTGCAACGTGCCATCAATGTTCCAAAGAGCCATGGATGCTATTTTGAATGACCTAAATATACTCTACATCCTGGTATACTTTGACAATATAAATGTGTTTAGTAAAACCTTCACTAACCACTTACAACAATTGGAAGAAGTTTTAAGAGATTATCCGCAGCCAATCTGAAGATCAAGCCAAGAAAAACAATTTTTCAGGGAAGAGTTAATATTTGGGGTTTGTCAGTAACTTTAGTGGATTGCAGCTGCAACTGCAGAACATTGAAGCCATACAGTGGATGGCTATCCTGGTAAGCATCTGAGAACTACAAGTATTCCCAGAATGGTCAGGTATTATTAACGATTCATATAGAACTGCTAAGATCACTAAGCCACTTTCCCATTTACTGGAAAATCCAAAAAAGGATTTGTATGAATAAAGAAGCTCAAGAGTCACTTGATGAGTTGCGCAAATACCTGATAGATCCTTTAATTTGAAATATCCGAATATCAATCAAGAATTTATAATTTAACCCAATGTTTTGTTTAAGGCCATTTGGTGCCATTCTTATTCAAATGTATGAACTCAGGGAGGAGCATACAGTAGCTTATGTGAGCTGGACATTATTAGCAGAAAAATGGAACTACACCGTTACAAAGCATAAATGTCTTGCGGTAATTTATGCCTGTAAGCAATTTGGGTGTACATCCACAGTATGCACTTCAAAGTGGTGATGGACCACTCCTCCCTGCACTTACTACACAAACTCAATGAGCCAGAGGGACATTTGGCCCAATGGACACTAAAACTCCAAGCTTATAATTTATATTACACCAAGAAGGTGCCTCCCATCAGAATGAGGATGGACTATCAAAAATACCTGTATTATAAGCGGTACAACATCAGGCTGACTAATTATTCCAGAGGATGATTGATGAAGAGATTGGGAAGAGCCCCAAGAAATTCAAGGTGTTTTAAAAAGCAATGGAAAAACTGATACTCAAAATGGACACATCTTCAAAATGAATGATGGAAAACTATTATTTCCAAAACTTTCAGAACAAGTGGAAATAATTCAATTCTCTTACAAGGTTTTGGGCATAGAGTCCTGAGAAAAAAAACTGACCATATTCACCAGTATTACTACTAGGAATTGATCAAGTATGATGTCATCATTTGTATGGCTTGCTGTGTGGAGTTCCAATTGCACAAACCACTCAAGAATACCACTGTATATGAACTGGTCCGCCCCAGATTTGCTTGGCACACAGTGTCAATTGACTTAATGGGACCACTGAATATGAGCATTGGGGGAGTCAAGTACAATATAGTTATGATAAACCATCTAACTAGATGGGCCAAATCAGAGGACTAAGTAAAGTAGATGCTACAAGCACCACACGCTTTACCCTGGATCAAGTCATTTATTGGCATGGATGCCCACAAGTCTTATTGAGCAATAACAGAACAAATTTCACTTCCCATGTGATCCTGAGGCTAAGGAGATAACGGGGATCAGAGGAGTCATATCAGTTCCATACCAGCTGGAAACAAACAGACTGGCAGAAAGAGTGAACGGAATGCTAGCCTTGATACTGAGAAATTTGTCACTGGAAAAATCTTCTGCATGGGGAACCTACCTTAGTTTGGTAACATTTTCTTACAGCATCAGCCACCATATGGTGACTGGAAAAACGTCGTTCAAATTACTATATGGGAAAAGGGCCACGTTACCACCAATTCTATATTTGGCTTCCAAATCAACATTGATGAGTGCCAATCAATACCTACTATGATTATCAAATATACTAATTGAAATGCAATTGCAAGCATTCAATACAACATTAAAGCAAACAATCAAAGCCAAGATGATGGACAATAAGAATTGACCAGCGCTACAAAAAAACCATGTGGGTGATAGGTTAGCTTATCATGATATGCATGGCTTCAGAAGAAAAAAATAAGCTTTATGCACTGTGGTTGTGTCCGTTTAAAATTATCATAAAGTCGGTTACAGACGCCTATACCATCAAGAACATCATGGATGGGCAAATAGTAAACGGGGTTCATGTAAAGTACTTAAAGTATTGGATCCAAGAAAAAAATAACAAAAATGATGAAAGTGTTCCAAAAGACCTCTAAATCCTTAAAATGGTTATGTCATGGTATTTTGGTTAAGTCCTAAAAAAGGACCGCTGAACCAAAGTAGATGGTTAAGTCTTAAAAAATAAGACCTCTGCACCATGAAACTGGTAGGTCAAATTATACCTAGAAACCAGTTTGGGGGAATAATGAAAAGATGGATCACTGAACCAAGCATAGGTCAAGTTCCCATTGCAAAATAAAAAATACATCAAAATGATATAAGAATAAATTATAAAGAGAAATTATATATAACAAGAAAAAATATAATTAAATAATTATTTTTATTTTGCCACAAGAAAATGCATCAGTGGTAATCCCACCTGACAAAAATAAAGAGGGGGATGAGTTATGACGGTGAAGACCGTTGTCAGTGGTAAGACCATCTCAGGTTGTAACTGGTTCTTCTGGGAAGAAGTCCTGAGGCGCTTTTATAAGAAAGAAGCATTGGCAGGATCAGTCCAGGCTGCAACTGGGTCTGCCAGAAATAGGCCTGAGAAATATGCAAAGTGCTGGTAGAATTAGGTCATGTTGAAACTAGGTTTGCTGAGAGTAGTCCCTACTATGGATCAGCTATGACTAAAAACAGATAACCCAACTTGGGGGAGTACAGGAATCAAAGAATTGAGGACGCTGAACCAAGAACTTTAAATGAGAAAGGTTGTATAAACTTAACTGGGGAGAAAACTGGCTATATGGCACTAGCATCAGCTTTGTCAAGAAATTGATATAACTGGATGATAAGTTGCACCTTCTGGCAGATTAAAAACTAGAGTCAAGGCAAGCCTCAAGATTGAGCAGAAAGTTATATTAATATGAAGCAAATTAATCAATTATCAATAGTTTGGCAAATTGAGGGAATTCTGCTGAAACCTCAAGATAGATGAAAACTCCTAAAAGGGAATGAATAGGAAATTACTAAGCAGAAGGGTGGAATAACCTAGAATACCAAGATAATAGTTGAGAGGAAGAACAAGAGGTAGGGTTTTTTAGTATTTTGCAGATAAGTTTTGCATTTTATTATTAAAATAAAAGTGTCAAGTGGGGCAATTGATCCATATTTTATATATCAGCTTTTATTGAAGATCAGCAATCTGCATATTGACTGTTCCATTGCTCAGTGGCTAATAACCTGTGCAAACCAGCTCAGTGGAATCAAACACTTACGCTGAGAAATTAACAAGCAGGAACAATCAACTAGACTGGTATGGTAGTGGGTCATGAGGACTGCGCTCATCAGAGGTGGAAGTGAGGAAGAAAGGAAGAGAAACCTCAGACCAAAAGGTTGCATGAGCAGCGTTGAGTGTGGAAAGGGTTGTGCTCCGCTGGAAATCTTGAAGTATTCAACCTGGCTCAGGGCATTATCCTATCCTGATTTTACTTCTGCTGAAAATCTAGGCAAGAGGGGGGATCTGTTGAGATTTTTCCCACATTTATAGCTTCCTAGGCAAAAATAATATGATGGTCTTCTAGGGATAATTCCCGCTAGCAGATAATTTTTGATAATGGATGATTTCAATATTGGTTTAAAAAATGCCGACAGATCTTGGGGTTTTTTCGCTGGGTTTAGATCCACTGGGGTTCATCCGTGTGAATGCTTAAGATTTCGTCAGGCAGAGTTTCTGACAAATTTGATTTGTATGATAATTAATCATTAATTATTTATAGGATGTGCTAATTGGGATTAGTCAGGTTTCATCACCAACTTGATTGAGTATTTGTTTAGCAGTTGTTAGGTGAGTGATGCCACCCGCAACTAGCAGATCAACTAGTTGGTTCATAATCTGCCATAATGGGTAAAGAGTCCCATTATCTAAGCATGATGCTAGCCATATGTTGCAGTTTCAATGTGATGGAGCGAAACGTTAGATATATTCTCTGCTCTTTTTATTTTAGGTTTCTGGGATGTCTGATGGAGGATTCCTTAGCCTGATGAAACCCATCACCAGAAGAGACTAGAAGAGAAATTCAATGACAACGGCTGCCATTTCATTATTTAGGTGCCAACAGAGGAGTTGGGCGCCAAATTACCCTATAAATACCCTAGTTTTTATAACAATAAAACAGATCAAGATCTAGCTCTAGTTCTATTCATCTTCAGTTTATTAGTGTTTTGATACATTAATTGTTGACTCTTATTCGTGATAAAGAGTAAGGATCAGATATCCTTAGAAGAGAAGCTGATCTCCCCAGACTCATCATGATGGGAACTAAGGCCAAGAACCTATGAATCTAGATTTAGATTAAGTTCCACCGAAATAGGGAAGAGTCCCTATTTGACAGTAAAATCGGCATCAAGTGGAGCATTCCAAGTTTAACGTTGGACCGCCTATAAACCTGTTTTTCTATATTCAGCTATGGATATTAATCTACATATTATTTGTCAGAATATCTGACCAAAGTAAAGATTTTCATAATCCAGATGACGGAAATTGGACTAATCCATTAAAAGAGCTTAAAATTGTATTGGGGATAATCCTCAATGAATTTCAAGCCTTCTTAATATCAGGTATGGTCCCCAACTAACTGAGCCCTGTCAATTTTAGGACAATCCCTAACTAATGTAATTAAATGTTGTTCGCCCAAAGCCTCCTTACCTCAAGGTAAAACTCAGTCCATACAACGAGCAGATCCTATTTGATCTAGATGACTAGTCTGCCACAGAATCCCCAATTGGTAAAAAGTGTAGGCCTTAGCTTGGACTACTTTGAGAGTGACAGAAAATCCCTCTTAAACTCCCTTATAATCATTTCTAAGAAAATTAACTTACTCTCTTTTTGCCAATTTTAGATTAAATGGCCTTCCTCTATTTATTCAGGAGGAAATAATAGTTAAGATTTATGACTCCAGGAACGTTAACCTGAGGAAAGACTTTCCAGCCAAGGAAAGCAAAATACTTATAATCAGCACCCAGGATCTTCAGGTTTCCTGGCCTTAAAAATTTAAAGAGAAAAGTGGTTATAAACCCCTTAGTCCTGACAAAACTGGTGCTCCCTGCCAGGTTTAACCTGAGTTCATGGTGCAACTATTATACACTGAGTAATAACTATTCAGCTTTAGATTCCTCTTTGGATCAAGAACGCCTTAACATTGTGGTAAAATTACCTGCTGTGATTCGTGGGCTTGAACAAATAATTTTCATCATTGACAACGCCAACTCAAACATGGTGATGCAACTACTAAGCTAAATAGCGAAATTTGGCAGTTAACCCTGCTTTTTGCCACCAAATCGGCCCTTTGTGCCACCCATGATTGGGTAGATTCAATAATTTAAGATATCAACGACTTAAAAAGTCAGATGGATGATCTCTAATCTCACAAAACTAACAGCGATAACAGTTCCTCTTCTAGTGAAAATGCACCCCCAGTGTCAATCTATGTAGTTTGGCCATTAACCCCCCCAGTGGCATGTTCAAACCATCATTCAAAGAGAAGTACGTCCCAGGCGAAGAAAGTATCTTCTCTTTCCTATTTATTATAAAAGTGCTATGGAGGAAGCAAATGACACTCAACAACTCAAACAACTAATCATCTGTCTTAGTCACGTAGCTCAAGACATTATGTTACCTCACCTAATGCATTGCCAGACTTGGAATGATTCCAAGGCTGACTTGCTTTAGGAATTTGGGAGTGACCTAACATTATCCAACCAAAAGCCGATTTTGTGGGCATAAGCCTTAATCGAGGAGAAACATTTACTGAGTTTGCTCACCATTTTTACCTTGAAACTCAAACGTTAAGCGCAGGAGAAATGTTTTAGTTTAGATGACGCTATCACTGCTTTGCTTTTAGCGTTTAAAATATGTCTAATATCTTACTTTATCCTAAAGCGTTCAATTTTAACTGGATGTCTCTCCTCCATATCAAAAATACCATTCAGGAGATTCTGGCTGACCTACTCAAACCCACTGGGCCATCTCATTTATATAGATAATAAGCATCGGCTCCAAGTACTAGCATTTATACCCACCAAGTCGCCTACCCCCAAATTATCCTGAACTTTTTTCAAGAAAAACAACCATATTGTAGACATTTGTTGCATCTTTCTACATGGGTTGGCAAAAGATCAGTTAGTATATGGCAGTAGGTTCCCTATGCTGATGTCAATCAAATGTCTAGGGACCCTTACACTAGCTCTAATTCTATGCCCAGCACCTCAGGATGCTTTGTGTTAGCGGCGCCTGAAGAAGTCAATGTATCCCTTCCTATCCAAAGTAAAAAAGAGCTTCAGCTTTCTTATTTTTATATTAGACAGCTACCTAAAAAAATCTTGGAGGTCAGATCCTTTAGGGAAAGCCAAGCTCTGGCAGATAGACCCTTTAAAAGCATTGAGCAGCCCCAAGTGTGGCCGCAACAAAATCCTCTGCTTAATTTTCTACAAATCCCCCACAAAAGTTTACTAGATGTTAATCCTCAGTTTAGCTCATTGGTGGTTTGAGTAGAGGTAGTTGTTCATATGGTTAAAGTCTTGAAAATAATTGATAGTGGCTCATCAGTTAGCATTAAATCTACTCCTGACTTAACCAGAAAATAAAAATGGCTCCAGACTTGATTCACAAAGCTGAATATGGAACGGCCAGTAATTGGATGACTAAAGCAATTGTGGCGTATTCCGCCTTTTCTCTCTAATTCAGAAAGCTTCTAATTACAGCCCCCTCTATTGCATTAGAAAACAATAACTATGAGTTAGTTTTTGGAGTTCAAAATGTGGGAGTTCAACTGCATCATCAACCATAAAGAAAAGTACTTTTCACTTATAGGGTATCAGATCCCAGTGATACCTGAACTCCTTGTCAAGAGTAAAGGAGCCCCCAAAAAACATGCCTGCTCGAATATCTGTACCACCATTAGGTAAAGTCAAATACCAATTATTAGGAGACAAATTAAGTTACCCCCTGAGGCTGTGGACGCCAAAGATGGGATCCCTCTGTCTGCACCCAATCCTATTACAATACTCACTAGCTCACAAGTGATTTTGTATATGGGGATCAAGATACATACTCTTCCTGATCGATTTTTGGAGCTAAGTGGACACCCAACCCCTACATCAAGAAAGCATTGACCTGCCCTGGGATTTTGGATCCTGCTTATGGAAAATATATCTGTTCTATTAGGGAATTTAACAAATCAAATCCTACAAGCCCCTCAGCATGCCCCTATTGCTTACATAAAACTATGTCCCATTGAAAATATTGCCAACGTGAGTTGTTTTGGCTCCTTAAAAGATTTGGGATTTGATCCCCTACCCACAATTGCTCTGATTGGCAGTGAAATTGGAGACAATCTCACTCTTAACATATGCTAGAACGTAAAGAACCCATCAAGGAGCATGGAATTTATTTTCAGGAACAAGTGACTATGAAAAAATGTCAAAGGTAATTTACCAAATTCAGGCTAAAATCACCCTCCATTTGAATCTTGGCCATACGGGTAATCTAAAGTCAAGGAAGTTCAAGTGGCCTTAGAGCTACAGCAACTGAAAGAGGCTGGGTTACTCAAGCCTTCTAAAAGCCTGTGGGCTTCCCCGCTCCTATTAATTTGATAGAAGGATGGTGGCCACTGTGTTGTCATGGAATATCGCCACATTAATTCAATCACAAAAAAGATAGCTATCCATTGTCACAAATAGATGAATCCTTATGCTTGAAGTTGGGTTCCCGCTATTTTTTGGCTATGAATCTCACCAGTGGGTACTGGAAAATTGATTTGTTGCTGAAGAACTCTAAAAATTGTGCCCTCATTTCAAGAGAAAGACTATTTGAGCCTACTCGAATGCCATAGTGGTTATGTAACGCCCCTGCTACCTTCCAACGCGCCATGGACGGACTTTTAGGTGAGTTGAAACGTTTTTGTGTGCTAGCTTATCTTAACAATATTACCTTTTTTCAAGAACTTTTATTAGCATATAAATTATCTTTGGCAAGTTTTTCAGCGGTTACAGCAAACCTTGTTAAACTAAAGCCATCAAAATGCTCCATCTTTTGGAGCGAAATGGATTTTTTAGGCTATAAGGTAGGCAAAGCTGATTATTCCCAATGGACAATAAGGTTATGCCCATTTCTAAGATGTACCCCCTAAATCACTATGAAACGTAAAGTTTTTGGGGATGATAGGATATTATTGCCAGTTTATTCCCCATTTTTCCAACATCTTTGAGCCTCTAGTATGTTTATTAAAGAAGGGCATACCCTTCCGATGGAAAGAAGAGCAACATCAGGACTTTGACCTATTGCGCTCAGCTCTCTCCCATTCACCAGTGCTTATGCATCCCAACTTTGATAGACCCTTTCTCCTTTTTACCAATGCTAGGGATATAGCCACTGGAGCTATACTATCGCAGCATGACATAAACTTAGTAGGCCATCCTATCGCCTTTTATAACAAGACCTTCACCAGAGCTGAATGCAACTATAGCATTACAGAGTGCAAATGCTTTGTGGTCCTACTGGCTATTAAGCATTTTTGGCCTTACTCATATGGGAACCATTTTATGTTAATTACTGATCATGCTTCCTTGAGATGCTACAGCAATAAAGGATCCTAATAAGAGGTTAGCCCATTGTGCGTTAAAACTTTAAACTTATGACTTTTGCATCATTCATCAGCCAGGACCCATCCACCAAAATGTGGATTTCTTATACAGTCTCCCACATATTAACGCTATCAAACCCTGAGGAGGATCAACTCTACAATCTCTTAACCCAAAATTGCATTTATGGAAAGATGAATTCCTGACCCTTCAAAAAGAACTAACAAAAAAGTCGGCGAACCTTCAAGAAAAACTGCAAACTATACATGCTTGTGCAAAAAACAGTTGCCCTATATATGACCCTCAGCTTGGACTAACATCATATTAGAAGGACAATGGCAAGTTAGCCACGGGGAATTCAGTAAACTTACTAGTGGATCAAGATTCAATGCTACTGTGAACAATTGCTTGTTTCCATCCAAGATGTATAAGAGTCCAGCCTTTTATGTAAAAAGCCAAGCCAGACCTAATATCTAATTTTAACATCCAGTGGTTCCACCCTGTGAACCCTTCCATATTATTAGTATTGATGCTTTGGGACCTCTCCCTTGAGCTTCTAATGGTCATCAGTTCCTCCTTCTATCTGTGGATCATTTAAATAAGTAGATTAAAGCTGTATTTCTACCTTCAGTTTTGGCAAAGGCTACCAACACGTTTTTGTATAATTGGCTTAAAACCCAACGTAGGTGCCCTAACATAATTCTTTATGATAACAGGCAAAACTTCCAATTGTTGCTGGTGGAAGAATTAGCCGAACTGATGGGATCCACTTAGCTAATTTTCACACTCTACCATACTGCAACTAATGGAATGGTAGAGCAAGCAAATGGTACTCTAACTGCAACCCTCCAGAAAATGGCTATGAATGACCCCTTTCACTGGCCCCAATATTTGCTTAGTGCATCTTGGCCTATAGAAGCAGCTATCATCAAACAATTAAAATGTCGCCCTTACAAGTGTTTTATGGAGGAAATCCACAGCTGCCTTCTAAAGTGCAGGCTATGCTCAATCAAGCCTCCCTAAAGCCCCTGAAGTCACTATGTGAAGTATTTTAATGAAATTCTCTGAGTTCAGGCCCTGGCTTCTGAGAACTTATCTGCTACCACTAGTAGAGAAACAAGTCATTTTAATGACAAATATGAAATTTCTCACATTTTCCTACCGGGTGACTTAGCCCTTTTCTACCACCATAGGCTGGGAGGTCATGATAACAAAATCGGGCACCAACTGGTTGGGCCCACAAAGTCATTTATCAGTAGGTCAATGAACACTCACTTGTAGAGGTCATTCAAGGTACCATAGTAAATCGTGTACATAGTCATTTCCTCATTTTTCCCCCTTCGCCAAGATCTATATGGGGTGTTGTCAGAATTCCTGCCTGAATCAAGACTTTTCATATGTCAGATGACAGGAACTGAACCCAATCCGTTAAAATAGCTGAAACTTGTATTGAGGATAAACCCTCAAAATTATAAGCCCTCTTATTATCAGGGACGATCCTCAACTAATTTTGAGCCCTCTAAATATTGGGGACAATCCATGACTAGTGTGGTAAAGTGTTATTTGCCCAAAGCCTCCTGACCTCATGGTTCAACCCCTATTCATGCAGCAAGTGAATCCTAATTGACTGAGATGACCAGCTTGCCGCAGAATCCCTGATTTGTAACAAGTGTAGATCTTAGCTTGGACCACTTGGAGATTGACTGAAAAATCACCCTGAACTCCCTTATAATTTTTTAAGCAAATAGACTTTACTCTCTTTTATACACTTATAAGTAAAATTGGCCTTCCTCTATTTATTTAGGAAGATGTAATATTTTGGATTTATGACTCCAGGAACGTTAACCTGAGGAAAGACTTTTTGGTCAAGGAAATTAAAATACTTAAAATCCAGCACCCAGAAACTTTGGGTTTCCTGGCCTTAAAAAATTAAAGGGACAAGTAATCTAAAACCCCTTTTTTATGACACTATTATCAATTATATATCTATATTAATATAAATCAACGCGGATAGTGCAGATAATAAAATAACCTGTGCAGTTAATCTCTGGGGGACTAGTATAAGCAGAACCTCAGATATTATCATAGTATGGGGAGTTTTGAATCAACTTCTTTAGCGTCTCAAACGCAGCTTTTTGTTCAGCACCCCCAAGAGAAAGAAGTGTTTTGCCAAAAGGTGAACGAGGGGTCACTGGACTGAGAAAACTTGGGGATGAACTGATGGTAGTATCCCATCATACTGAGAAAGACTTGATATCATTTAGGTTTTGAGTCAGAAACATTTCACTATTGATTCAACCTTATCTTGCTTAAGCTTGAATTCCTCTTGTAAAATAGCATGTCTAAGAAATTTCAATCTTTTCTGGGTGAAAGCGCACTTCAAGGGCTTCAATTTGATGTTAGATATGCGAAGGCGTTAAAAACTTCTTTTAGATGAGCAAGATGCTCATTAAAGGTTTTTAAATAAAGTATGTTTTGAGGTAGACTATCACACAACTTAGCTTAAGATCCTTAAAGATGTGATCCGTTGCTTGTTGGAATGACGCAAGCGCTTTGCACAACCCTTGTGGTAACCTGGTGGACTGAAAAAAGCCTTCACTGCAGATGAGAGCGCACTTTACCTGATCTTGAGGGGAAAGGTCCAACTTCCAGTATCCGCTAGACAAATTCATTGCAGAGAAGAATATGGGTCTAGAGAGCTGTGCAAGCGCATAATTAATGTGAGGGATGGGATAGCTATAATTAGTAGTGAGGTTGTTCAGTTTTCAGTAAATCCATAACTACCCAATGATCTCCATTTTTCTTTTTAATAAGTAATAAAGGTGAAGCCCAAGGGCTTTAAGAAGGGACTAGTAACCCACCGTCTAGCAGCTGTTTGAGCTCCATCCTTACTTGTTGCTCTTCAACTTTTGACTTATGGTATGGTTTAGATCGAATAGGACTAGCATCACTAACATCAAATATGTGATCTAATCCTTAATATGCCCAAAATCATGACCAGACTTAGAGAAAAAGTCATTGTAGGCATCTAACAAGGAGTGAACTTTTTCAAGCTCATCTGAGGGGTAGCTCATCGGAGATATGAACATCAGGAAGAGAACATAACTGTTTGCTTTAGGTAGGCCCATATCTGACATAGACCCAATGCAGTGAACTATCTTAATACCATCAATGGGAATTATTAAATCTTTTTTTCTATCTACTAATGATTTCACAATACAATCCTTCTTAGTAAGGTTCCACAGAAGAATATATATAGGTCACTGGTAGGCAGTGTAATGATCAAGTTCATCTCAATTGTTACATTTTGACTCAGATTCATATTTTCCAAATCTGAGTCAAATCACTTTTAAAATGCTTTTGGCTCAGTCATTTTGGGCACTGGGTTGTGACTCACCTGAGTTTTAGATTAGGTTTGTATGAACCTAAGCAATGATTTGGGTGAGGCTCCCAAAGGGAAGCCTTTATAAGTCATGCCTGCCAATTCCAAAGTTCACTATGGAATTATACCACTAGCATTACCTTCCTGGAGAGCATTATCAGTTGCTCCCAGATGAGCTCTGGTCGGCAGGGTCCCTTTTTATATCCTGGATAAAAACAAAGGTTGTTTTGTGGTAAGCACACCTCACTTACCTGATGGTCTTTTTGGGTGCGGAGTAGAGGAGCTTTTTGAGTGGTTGGGTCAGACCAACCCTCAGAGGACTTTGCATAACCAACTAGTAGTAGGCAATGTTTGGCGCTGTTGATGCCTCAAACCTTTCCCTACTCAGTTAGGCTGCTTTGGTTGCTTTTTAGTGAGCCAAAGAATTATTTTATTATATGGCACTCAAAAACTGGGATTTTCTGTCTATAACATTATTCTGAAGTCAAATGTGTGCTGCTCGCCTCTGATCCCCAGTTCAGACAACCTAAGTGGTCACCTTGTTCCAGTTGTCAAGGAACCAGCACTGGTGGGAGCCAATGACTGATGGCTAACCCTGGATATGAAGTGATTATCAGTTTAAAATCCCGGTGGGGCCTCCCACTCACCAGGGATTCAGTTGGCACTGAGAGGCCTGTCCCAGCAGGGCTCCCTTACCAATGGATGGTCCACCCAGAAAAGGGATGGATGTCCAGATGCGCTGTACCACACACCCCTCTCACGCTTCTGTTGTAGAAAGCGCCTTCCTGGTCAGGTTGGGAAGACCATTTACAACAGGAGCCTGGGAGGGGTGCAGCCAAGTGCTAAATGTGCATCCTTGGGCTGGAGCAATCCAGCCACACTGAACCACATACCCCTCTTGCAATTTTATTGATGAAAGCGCTTTCCTGGTTGGTATGGGAAGACCATCGCCAACAAGAGCCTGAAGGGGTGCGCAACACAGCCATTTGCTGGGCGTGCATCCACAGGTCAGGTGGGCTGATTTTGGCAGCCCAGTCTTGATTTGCCCTTGCCATTTGTCTTTTCCCTCAAGGGGCCCAGAGTTTATCTGGGCCAATTTTCTTGGGGCTTGAGGTAACTCTCCCCAGAAAGCCCTTGTCATGGCGGCCTTTCGCTGTGGGGCCCTTCTTTGGGGAGGGGCCCTTCTCTGGCGGGGGGTAATGTAACAATTGAGTTCGTCTCAATTGTTACATTTTTACTCAGATTCAGATTTCACAGATCTGAGTCAAATCATTTTAAAGTGCTTCTAGCTCAGTCATTTTGGGCACTGGGTTGTGACTCACCTGAGTTGTAGATTAGGCTTGTATGAGCCTAATCAATGATTTGGGTGAGGCCCCAAAGGGCAGCCTTTATAAGGCGTGCCTGCCAATTCCAAAGTTCATTATGGAACTTTACCACTAGCATTCCCTTCCTGGGCAGCATCTTCAGTTGCTCCCCAGATGAGCTCTGGTCAGCAGGGTCCCTTTTTATATCCTGAATAAAAACAAAGATTGTTCTGGGGTTAGCATACCTCGTTTACCTGTTGGTCTTTTTCTGGGTGCAGAATTGAGGAGCTTTCTGAGTGGTTGGGTTGGACCAACCCCCAGAGGACTTTGCATAACCAACCAGCAGTAGGCAATTTTTGGTGCTGTCGGTGCCCCAAACCTCTCCCTACTCAGTTGGGCTTCTTTGGTTGCTTTTAAGTGCATCAAAGAATTATTTTATTATATGAAAGTCAGAAACTGGGTTTTTACATCTGTGACAGGCAGGAGCTATTATGAAGAAGTACTTAAGGCTCTATATGAAAAAGTCCATCAATACATGTAATGTGTAATAGGTAGTTCCGGGGGGATTTTTAAAGTAATTTTGGTATCAATCACATACTGTACTTTTTTGCTAATTAATAAATCCTCTGAGGCATAAGAATAGATGCCTTTTGAGCTTTCTACTGACTCAGACAACTTATTTATACTGCACCCAGATGTTGTGTAATGCAGTGGTAGTGCAGATGATGGGTACTTTACCAGGAAGAATTAATTTTTGTTAAGTTCTTTGTTGGTTAGAACTAGGGGAAACTTTTTAGTTAAGCAGGTAGAGATAAACCTGTTTCAGTTTGATAATTTCATTAAACTCAATAATTAATTGAGTGCTGATAAGCATATAATAATGAGTGCTCTCCAAGGGTACAGCAGGGCCAACAGGATAAGATTTCAAAACATGATAGGTAAAGAAGAGTGTGCCACAATAGCGTGGGTGCTTACAGGACCTGTAGTTTCATACTCTTGCGAGTATCCAGGCCAGGAGTCAAAAAAATCTTCTTGATAAGTTTGGAGGGGATTCTATTGATCAAGGAACCAGTGTTGAGGGTGGCAATAACCTGTACCTTGTTGATGACTACTTCCACCTGAGTAATAATCCCACCAAAACTAGGGGGAGAGCTAAAACCTCCTTAAGATGTAAAGTAGAGGCAAGTTATATGCGATTTCAGGGTATTTGCCTTTAATGGATTGTAGAGTATGAATATGCTGAATAGGGCGAATTAACAAGGCAAGGAAATGGTCAGCATCACTAGCAGTATCAATAATCTCAGGGCATCCCAGAAGTTGGCTAAGGTAAAGTCGTCAGGTATCCCAGACTTGTTTACTCCATTAGGGTATAGCCAGTCCAGTAATCCTATTGCAATTGTGACTCTAAGGATGTAAGTCCCACATCCTCATAACCCCCTTCAAATTCGTCATTCGAGGTTTTGTCTATGCAGGTCAGAGGAGTGATAGGAGGTAATTTAGAGCCGTAACAGCAGGTTATTTAGCTAGCTTTCTACAACAACCCTGGGCAATGTGCCCTCCATTGGTACTGTAATGCCCTTAGGGCATGCAACTATCATTTGAGTTGGTGGAGAAGGCATTGCATCTTCCACGAGATTTGGCTTGAGCACTCTGGTGGCAAGCTAAGTAATCTTGGACTCATAGTGTGGAGGAATATTTGGTTTAAGTCGCACTGAAGGAGCAGGTTTCAAGGGGAGAACAGACACAGGTGGGGCCAAGGGGGTCACCCGTGGACTACGTCCACATGCCTACAGTTGAAAGATCCTCAATGGCTATACTTGAGGTTTCACCACAACTCTTAAATAGTCTCAAATGTATGAAAATCTGCAACATCTAATAAAGCCTCCTTTATATCGCAGACAGTTTAGAAGTTGCATTTTAAAGAGATTATATGCCTTGTTAAAGGAGAGTTAGAAGACATACCAGTTGGCATGGCAGCAACAGAATCATCAAGAGTCAGCATTTTAGACGTTAACAGCGTCTGAGCGGCTAGGTAGAACTGATAAGTGAAGGTGGAAATCAGTTCTCCTTCATACATGCTAGGACGCATAAAGGCCTGTTTTTCCCTACTTAGATTCTTCTTTGATCCAAATTCAGCTTCAAGTGCGTCCTTAACCTCTGCTCAGGTACTCAAAGTTTCCATATGAGGGACCATCACCTCTTGAGCCATGTGACTCAGACAAGAGAGGATGTGCTTGATTTTTGTTGGTCAAACGCGCCTTCAATGGTATATTCATAGACATAAATAGATGAGGCAATGCTACCCTCACGAGGGGGGCAAACTTGCCTTTAGAGAGTTTAAAGGGGAAAACAAAGATGGCCTCATGTGGAGTGGAAGGGGGCGCAGTTTGAGCATTTTAAGGCGGTACAGCGCAGTGGCTAGTTGCAGTTCAAGAGCTACTATCCTTGGTTTTTTTCATAGGGAAGGGTAGGAGGGTAACTCACTTGAACGACCTACACTTTTGTTATAAGATTGTGGTGTACTGGTGCCCCTATAGTGAGAACCACTTGTTGGAATCCTGCGCTATTAGGTGTCACAGGTGCTGTTGACCAGTATTTCAACAATAGATTAGTTGTTAGAGTATGAAAACTCCAAACACCTTTTTTTGAATTTAAGAAAGGGGATAAAAACCAAAACTAGATTTATATAGTAGAAAAATTTTATTGATGTATAAAAACTAGAAAATAAAAAGAGAACCCTTATTAGATTAACGCCTCTTATTAATTACACTAAACTGAGGATAATAATGTAATTTTTGATGGAATTTAAGTTAGGCAGAGGGCATCTTGCTTTTTCTAAATTATAATTTAGCCTATCAACGCTCTTGAGAAGCTTTTCACCTCAGTAGTCTTTAAATTAGAAGTTAAATTGACATCTGGAATGATGTAATTATGGGCAGCAAATTAATATAATCTCTCCAATCATCTACTTGTTGATATTTGGAGTTTGGCCGATTTCCAAAGCTCTAAGGTGACAATTGGCTGATATAAATATTTTCCTTCCCCTGAACCCCCTTCAGGTTAATAAAAGGGGGTTGTTTTTCCTTAGGCAGTTGTACCAAATTCAATTGGGTGCGTGGGCAGACTTTTAAGTTAGTTTGCCTATTCCGTCAGGGGTTTAAAATACCCTCGTTGACTTGATCTGAGCTATCTGGCCAGATACAGTGAGTGAACCATTACTCCATTCAGTAAAATTCCGCCAAGCATTGGGCTGGTGATCATTAGTAAACTAAAACTAGTATCCCACAAAATATTCTTATTAACCAATCAAACTTGCAATTGTCTGACATGAACATTTTAATAAATTGGAGAGCGACTTGAGAGGCAAGTCCCACAGTCAAGAGGGCATTAGCCAAGTCTATCGCTGCCTCAATGAAACTGAAAAATTCTGAAACACTCTTAAAGAAAAGTTGAAAGCCAAGACTGACAAACCTTCTCAAAGCACCAATACAAAGAGATGAAGGTGACTTGAATCAGCAATTGAAGTATTAGAAGATAAGAACAAGCTTTTACAAATGCGCTGCTCATCATCTTACCAATAATAAATGAACTGGACAACCGCATTAATAATTTGGAGAATAAAAAAAGTCATTTTTGAAAGAAGAATCAATCTGTTGATGTTGCGCCAAAACTTACCCTGGAGGAAATGGAGTAACATCTCAATCCTCTATAGGACCAAATATAACAAATTGAACAGTAAGTTAAACAGAGTGATGTAAGAACTGAAATAACCACATCTGGGCTTTTAAAGTACACGTCATTACAGGTTTAAAGTTACTACCTTCAAGCCTAAGTTCAAGGATAAGTTTACACCTGGCGAAGGGAGTATTTCAGCTTTCCTTTTCGCCTATGAAGCCATGATGGAAGGTGTGACTGCTCATCAAAAGTTAAGCATATTTTATCTTCTTTAAGCCAATGGCTCAAGAGATTATGGTACCTCATATGGACGACCTGCATGCCTGGAGAGAAGTGAAGTAAGCACCAATAAAAGAATTTTTGTCAAAGAAGAGACTGAGTATGAAGAAACAGGCCTTCACAAGAATGCTGTAAGTCCCGGGGAATGTCCCCTGGCTGTTGATCAGGCCATCTTCCCATTTCCAAGTAAAAAGACACTGAAGAGGATGGCGGTACCCCTCATTACTCAGGGCGATATCGCTCACATAGTAGACGAGCAATGGGTAACAGCCCTTCCACTTTGGATCCCACCCCCAGTACCCACACTCACCTTAGCAGAACTGTTGCGGGGAATTAGCAAAATCTGCACCAAGATTGTCAAGTTGAAATTGGTTGGATCTAATTTAAGTGGCAATATGGCCGATGCCTGAATCTCAAATGGCTGGAAAGGCATGAAGACTGAGGTATCAGCTAAAAGGCCCAATGGTTTCAATTCAATCAATATGCTGATAGAACTAACATTGGGCGCCATTAATAAGGGTTTGAAGCCCTCTGTTGGCAATTTGGGCGTTACAGCTGATGTAATGCCATTGACCAAACGGATGGTTCAGTGACCAAGCATGGGCGGGTTGGGCGTCCCAAACCCGTTCCCAACCAAATGGACCCACCCCTATGTGGGGGTGGCCTTGGGGGATTCCCAGTGCTCGTCAGGCCAAATGCTATCACACCAACCACTGGAAACGTAGCTGAGCTCCACTTCAGTGTTTGAGGTCAAACTGACAGCAACTCAGCCCACCACCAAATTTTGCAATGTCAGTTCTCAAGGAACAAACCTGCCCATTCCTGAACAATTTGCTGGTTAGGTCAAAATTGCGGGACCCAATCCTGGCTTGTCACTACCCAATCGACCACTATTTAATCAGTTGCATAGTATTGAGAAATTTTTTGGTCAATTTTCTTCCTTTTCCTTCAATATTATTTTTCCAAAAAAACCAAAACAAATTTTATTACTTCTTCTGACCGCGTCCCTGATGGCGTTTTCCTGGTGGCCTGTCAGTCCATATACTGGATGGGTTTTACCAGTACTCTTGGGCACTATGGCCCCTTACATCATTGATTGGGTTCAGCGAGTCCAATATTTTTGGCTCTACAACCCAATTATCACTAATTTTTGGCAGCGATACATGGGGATCTTGTGGCCATATGTTCACCAATTGCAAGAGAGAATCCATCTCCTTGCCACCCCAGTTGAAGTGGCCCATATGCTGAGGATCTCATTGAAACTATCTCTGTGATTCCACCCCTGCAGAAAGACCCTCTGGGTTGGGAGTGGGTTCAGTGTGGTTTGCTGTTGGGATCATTCTCATTTTTGTGCTGCATCAACACTTTGTTATTTCCCAATGCCTAGCTCCATATCAAGTCATCCAGTCAGCAATGCCTCTGGCATTCTGGCTTGCTTTTTGGGTGCTTATGCATCCCTACTGGCAGGCCGGTCTAAACTTCTTCTGCCACTTCCATGACAAATGCTCTATACTGGAATGAAACCCTTGCCAAATTTTCTGATCACTTTCATATTGAGGCACAGATGCTGATGACCTCAAAAATTCTTACTTTAGATGATGCTGTAGCTACCGTCGTTGCTGATTTACATAGTAACCCCATCCTATCCATTCAAGTCATGTCTGTTGTCAGATTTTTAACCAGGTGATATTCCTCACATATTAATGATATTAGTATAATAATTAATCAGGGATGATTGCCAATTAGTTAGCTAATTTTGATTCATATTTAATGATTATACCCCAATTTGTGCTCCCCATTCAGTTGGGTTGAGCTGTCTTGATCTGCAGGATCAAGAAATTATCAGGCATCATGCCCAATAGAAAATTGGTGGGTCTCAACACTGGCAACTGAGGCTGAGGATGTTGAGATACTTAATATTATCAATTAAGATGATGAATTACTTAAATTTTGACATCAAAAAATATTGGGAGTTGATCCTGATAGCTTTCAGTGAATTTTGACACTGGCAACATATGCTGAGGATGTTGAACTATTTATAGTAATTGTATATGCTCAGCAGGATTCTATCCCCACATCAACTCCATGTGAAAATGATTGTGGGATTTCTGGAACAAAGTCACATCTTGGAGGACCATCGACTTATGCTAAGGATGCCAAACCATTTTAATGATATATTAAGTCAAATCACAATTTGACTTTGTGAGAGTATTGGGTGGAATCCTGACAGTGTTTTAGATTTAATTTGATACCAGCGACTTATGCTGAGGATATCAATATATTTAGTTAATTCATATTATGATGAATCAAGGATTAACATAATCATGGACATTTGAGGATGATGAGTATTGCCAGTGAGAGTGCTGATGAATGCTAAGCAGGAAGAATTATCAGTGTGAGTGCTGATGAATGCTAATTAGGGAAAATAGCCAGTGAGAGTGCTGATGATGCTGGCAATGAATGCCAATGACGTGTACAAGCAAGAAATACCTATAATTAGTTTGATCTCCCTCTTAATAAAATATCTTCTGTCTTCCCATCTTTATTAACTTTTTAGTTAAAAGTAGTTAGCCTAGATTGTAGAAGTGGGACTCAAGATCCCAAGTTGTTAAATGCTGGGTTAAAACATCTAGAGTGGTCGGCGCAACCAACTCCCAACCTGGAATTACAGATCAACTGTGGTAACTAGCTCAATCAGTGGAGCCAGCGATGGAAAAGTTTGGATTAGCCATGAGGTGAAGGAGCAAGGGGTCAGACTGCCCAGGATGGGGGTGAACCACCGGTGCACACCAAGAAGGGTTAATCTGCTAAGGAGAAGTTGGTGTCCAGCTGGATTGGGGAGTTGCCTGCAGCCCTGTAAGGAAAGGCCACCAATGATGGTGAAAAAGCAAGGGCCAGTAGTCTTCATACTTTTTGGCCTGGCACATTAATGGAGTCACCTAGTATTGAGAATGAAAAATTCTCAACATCTGTCAAAAAAATCTTTAATTCCATTTTAATCATTAAAGAAACCTTACTTGATGTAGATAATATCCACAAACCAGAGACCTCCAAAAAGCCTCCACAAAACCCAGTGTGTATACCATGGAGGAAGAAAAACCTAAGAAGGAGGAAAAACTGAGATGCAACTACTGTAAGAAGAAAACCATACTGAGGATATGTGTTTTAAGAAGGAACTCTACTCTTGCCGAGAAAAGAAAAGAAAGGTCAGCTTAGGGTCAAGTACTTTTAGACAACCAACCCAAAGTTCCTAAAAGCAAAATATTGCTGATTGCTAATCTCTCTTGCTTTGAGAATGAGCCTGATGATGACTCTGAAGGGGTTACAAGGACACAGGGCGTTATATTTTAGGCTCACCAGCTGAGCTCTCCATTCTGTACTGTTTGAATGCCAAGATATTGATGACGCTCAAGTCCTCAAAGGAATTTACCTCAGTTTATAGAGTGTCCCAGGATAATCAATGCAGCCAGAAATGCTGATCAGTACCTTGCTCTGTAGATCCAACCCATCTTGAGAGTTCACAGTCTATTGGAGATCAAGAAGAATTATTTCAAGACTTCCCAATAAATTCAATACAATGTTCCGCCAAAAAAGAGATGTTAGAACTTTCATCTGAGTTTGGATAAACCATTACCAATGTGGAAGTGGTAATTCAGAAGGTCCACATCATGACTATCTTAGATATGTGATCACCCATCAATGCTTTTTCATATTGACTAATCAAGAAGATCAAGCTCACCCAGACCTTGAATACACTCAAGAATATAGCATTGCTAGTCCAAACAACACCAAGGCGATAGTTTCATATTCATCTCTGCCATTACGAGTTAGCAAATTAGTACTTTCAGCTCCCACATTTGCCCTAGACTACCTTCAATATGATCTACTCATTGGGAAGCAGTTTATGATCAAATAAAAATCAGTGATCAATTTTAAAATAGGATACTTATAATATCAACTATGGCGTTCCCCCTGTACTTGCTAATAAAGGCTCCAGAAAGAAGGATTACACTTGTCTGGTCAAGTACCCTGTTTCCACTTTACCTTTTCTAATATTGTTCCTCTAAAAGAAAACAAAAAAGCTACCCCAACTCAGTAGATGCAGCAAAGGGTATACCATTTTATGCCACCAGGGAGGTAAAATCAAACTAGGAGAACAAAGAGTGGTTTCTACCAAAATAATCCTGAATATACCCCTGAACTAAATGCTACATATTACTATTGTTGATGGAGTAAGTACTTTTGAACCAAGAGTTTTTCCAGGAGTTTTCAATACAGCTTATCAGCGGCCCATTGAACTACTATTTGGGAATCTAACCAAAAAAATATCCTAGTCAAGAAAGATCAAGAGATTGGATAAAGTTCACATAATTCCTATTGATGAAAGTGACAAGGTACATTTTATTAGTACTCACCTTGATTTTGGCCTACCCACTGACAATCTAATTTGCACTATCCCTCAAGTCCAAATATCCAATAAGTTAAATTAGGAGGAACTTGAGAAAGTGAAACAACTACTTGAATACTACCAGTATTTTTTCTCCACGTCAGATTTCACTATGATCACATGAAAGAGAGGACACGTAGTATTGATGGTTGGTATCCCTTATTCAATCAAAGCCATATAAAAAGTCAAAGGTAAAGGAGCAATAATGAAGGCCGAGCTCAAGCAATTAAAGGATGCCAGCTTACTTGTGTCCATTCAGAGTCTCTAGTCATTAAAACTGTTACATATAAAGAAGAAGAATAGTGGTCACAGAATTTAGATGGATTATCAGAAGCTAAACAGCCTCACTAAGAAGGATTGCTATATGACTCCACGAATTGACAATGTTATGGCCTGACTCTCTAGCTTGAATTTCTTCTCTGCAATGGTCCTTGTCAGCGGTTATTGGTAGATGAAAATATCACCAGAAGGTTGAGGAAAATGCATGTTGATATGCACAGAAGGATCAATTAAACCTACTCAGCTCCCTCAGGAATTATAAAAAGCTCACGTCTCATTTCAATGGGCAATAGATACATAGTGCAAGATCTTAAACTTAGCTGTGTGATCATATACTTAGATGTCATAACGGTATTTTAAAAACCTTTATCATTTATCTAGACCCCCTCAAATCGGTGTTTCAAAAATTAAGAGAGAGTCACATCATATCAAACCTGTGAAATTTACCTTCTTCCAGCCGTAACTAGAAATTTTGGGACATGCCATTTTGCAGGAAGAAAATCAACCTTTTAAAATAAGGCTGAAGCACTCATTAAAATGCTTGAATCATAAAGTTTTTGAGACATACAGGTATTCATATAAAATGATGGGATATTACCATTAATTGATCCCTAATTTTGCTCAACTTGCTAAACCACTTGATCGTTTGCTTGCCAAAAATACCCCTTTCATATGGGGAGTGGAGCAATGAACTGCATTTAAGTCATTGAAGAGTTTAGTGAAGAGATGCCGATCTTATGACATCCAGACTATAGGATGCCATCTATCCTATTTATTGATGCTACCAACTTATCCATAGGCGCCAACCTCTTTTAATTTGATGATAATGGAATTGACCATTCAATGTCCTATTACAGCAAAAAGCTTTCCAAAACTGAGCGAAACTACAGCGTCACAGAGAATGAGTGTTAAGCTGTTCCTCAGTAGTGAAACATTTTTGGTCCTTCCTGTATGGTACAAACATTACTGTTTTTAAAGAACACACTTCTTTAAAATAGCTTCAAAACATGAAAGATCAAACAGGATGATAGCCGCTGGGCTCTCAAAATTCAGAACTATGACTGAATATCATCCACTGAGTAAAAATGAAGCACATTAATGTAGATGGAATAAACAGATTGTTTCTATTTTATCTTGATATTAGAAAAACTGAACAATTACACGACATACTCACAAAGGCAGACTCTTGGGAGGACGAAGAAAAACAAGTTCAGATGTGCTAAAATGACAAACTTGAAATACAAAGGTTCTCATGGATTACTTTACAAGAAAGTCAATGTCAAGATTCTGTTATGACTGGATTATAAGCCCTGAATAGCTATGGCAGATTGGAGAGAAAATGCCACCATGATGACTATTTACGATTAATTGAGTGCCTTAAGATGAGGAGCTATTGGGTTATAATGGTCATTACTGAATCACCTCCAAGTAAGCCAATAAAGCGATATCAACATTTGAAAAATATTAATTAGATCTCCTTAAACTAAGGCAATAGAGATTTAAGAATACCATACTCTGCCGAAACCAATGGGAATATGGTGGATACAAACAGTCTAAGCAAGGAAGCGGTATCATCTTAAGCTACTGATGTATAAGCAATATGGGGCAACTAAAGTAGGATGTTGTTAAATAAGATTGATAGCGCAAAGCAGAAGGAATCTTCTTAGATTAATATAATAAGAAATACTGTGGTCAGAGTTTATTGCCTCATACTTTTATTATATCTTTAATTTGTTTGGAGGAACAATGCCTCACATTGTCCATCCATTTTTCAGTGGGTTTAACCTGTGCAACCCTTATGGCGTAACCCAATTGTATTGCAAAAAATTATAACAGTGGTGCTCACTACAGTGGGCCCATTGATCAACAACTTAAAATTTAAATCTACAGTCACAGGCCATGTCACATTAGGTCTGCTTTATTGGGAAAACCTCACAAAACAATGCACCAGATGAATATGAGGAACTCAAACTCGCTTTAGATGTGGTGCTCAAAAAACAGGATGTTCTTCTTCAGGAGAGGAACAAAGTTATGCACCACTTGACATCATTTTTATTCAAATGCAAATTTTGGGACAACAAAACAAGCAGCTTGCTAATCGCTTGGATGACACTACCAAGTGACTGCATTGCACAAAGCGGAAATTGAATGGTACCTCCCAGCCCCCTCATTGGGAAGAGAGATTTGACAAGGGGCTGCTTGGGAGAATTTATACAATGAAGAATATGAAGCTAGCATGAGTTACTACACCTAGGAGGGCAGCTCTGGATATTATTACGAATTGGAGAGCCAATTCCCCCAAGTGATGGCAGTACTGCCCACCAAAGAGGCCCACATTACCTCTGAATTAGTGGAAAACCCAACATCCGCTGGCCCAGTATCTCAGCTAAATACTGCTTATGGATCTCAACCCATTCCTCAGTATGCCACAAAAGGTCACAGTTATGAGTGGGAGGAGGAGGTCTGTATCAATAATCTGCCTCCATTTAATCGCAAGGGGAATGTCCACAGCTTCTTTATATGGTTTGAGTTTAAAGCAGAAAATGCCTAGGATCAGAGTAAAGCTAAACTTTTAATATCCTCCTTGGATGTCAGGAGTGACAATCAAGCTATCTGCTATCTTTTAAGCAGCTCCTTTATATACCAAGAAGAAAGAATATGTTGCTGCAGCTGTTCAGGGGTACCACAAAAATGTCACAGCTAGAAGGCTGAATTTTTGACTATTGGTTTCAACGTAATAAGACCATCATGACGTTTGCTGACCGTTTTATGGCGGAAGCTCATGTGCTGATTGGGTCAGGCGTTCTAGTGGAAGCTATGTATGCATTGCAATGACCTCCTTGGTGAAGCCCTACCATGAGCTTTACAATGTCATGACTTCAATCTTGGATGACGAGGTACCTTTACTCAAAACTGTTCAGTTTCTGCTTCATCTGTCCACTACCTTCCCTCCACCCAATAAAGAGTGGAAGCATACTGACGCCATCGCCAGACCTTCTTATTTAAGGGAAATCTCCTGTTCTGCCCATATTCCGCCTAGTAACCCCCAGCCATATTATAATCCTGCGCCTCACCCTAGGCTGATTTACTACCAGCAGATTGACTTCCACTCCAGGCATGTTTATGAAAATTGTCAGCAGCCCAACTACTATCACATTCTTAGTTACGTTGAGCATCAGCAAACCTCCTATTGACCTGGCCCTGGCTACAACGATTGGTAACAATCAAACTATCAACTCAGCCCTTTTATGATAACCAAGGATGCGGCCCCTATGGGACTAATTACTTTATATGCAGTAGCCCTTGGCACCTTGCATGAGTTTGCCCTAACTGTCGAGTTCACTATTTACAACAGGATAAATAATACCAGTGAAAAGATGGAGTGAATTAGAGATGTGACTCCTTACCTCCTATATCCCAACCCCAAATTTATCACCTGAATTAATTGTAGTGTATCCAGCGGAAGTCCCTCAAAACAATGATGGGATTTTATACCAGCAACTTGATGGAGGGGTGAATATACTGACATGGGCGCAAGCCAAGGCCGCAGCAGATGAAGGACCTCAGAAGCAACTGAAACCATACACCTGTCAAATGTTCTACCAAGCTTCTTCAGACAAGCTGGATCCAGCCGCAGATTCATTAACCCTGAAAGGAGTAAACGTCACCCTTCCAATGGACGCTATTGTTAAAGAATACCCCAAAGTCGGTGAAGGAATTATTATTTTTTAGGAAAAAAGATCCCAAAAATGTTCACGTATTAAAAAGTCAATATTTTTTATTCTGAGTGTACATACTGTGACATTTATATAGAGAAAATAGAGTTTGTGCTATTATTGATATGGGCGTCCCAGTCAACATAGTTTCCACCAAGTTGGTGGTAGAACTGACGTTAAAGCCTGATGTGCAACATTGAATGGTGTATGGGACCGCTGGAGTGTTATTTACAGTCTCTGAAGGGGAGTACAGCACACTACCTTTGCAGTTTAGGTCAATTGTTGTTTTAGTTCTGACAATATTGCTACCAAACAGTAACTACGACCTGCTAATTGGAAATGCTTTTCTGCGACACTTCAGTGCTGTCATTAGATGATGGAGAAGACCTTCAAAATTATGGGCAGCGGATCCTAATTTACTTTATCTCTAGAAGAGTGCCAAAAATTCCGGTGTACATTAAGCATAATACCTTGAATATAGTGATGGGGTTATTCCGGTTTGCTACCATCAACTAATAAGCAATACCTAGCCCTTCCCCAGCAGATATATGAATATCAAGGGCTACCTCTCCTAGCTGCTGGGCCTATATCTATTCCTTCTGGACACCGAGTCATATTGAACACTGAGTTAGAGGTGGAAGTGCCAGCCAGGCTCAACTGGGAGGTCATTGGGCCCCATCAGCAACCACGACTTGAGCCTCATGTGGCTCCAGGTATTATGTTCCCAGGCCATGGGGAGATCAAGGTTTTGTTAGCGAATCTCTAGAATGAACCAATGCAAATCTACAGGCATCAAATAGTGGCTTATTTACACTTGACCCCAGTTGAGGAGGCCCTTTAAGTTCACAGGTTCCAGTCACTAGATAATTTGGTCTAACCATCGAGTCACATCCCAGAGTAATGACAGTGGTTTCATGAGAGAATTCAATAAGTTTATTGGAAGAACAAAAAGACCAAACTATAGCTTTATTTCAAAAGTATAAGGATATTTCCATTGTTGACAACCATGGTTTTAAGGTACACTTGGGGGAGGTCCATCAATTGGACACTGGGATCATCCTCCCATCATACTCTGCTGATCTGGCAATTAAGTAAAGTTGAAGAAATTGTCACCAAGGAATTTGATAAGTTGCTGGATCAAGGGATGCCTGAGCTGTCCTATAGTCCATGGGATTTACCCGTTTTGATTGTAAGTAAGAAGGAAGGTACCAACAGGTGGTGATAGACTACTGGAAGCTCAACAGTATTACTAAGAAGGACTAATATATATTGCCGTAGATTGATGATAAGATGGATTGGTTAGGAGAGCTTGCTACTTCTCAGTGAGGATTATGATATTGGGTTACTGGCAAATCAAGTTACCCACGGTGGAACAGGAGAAATGCGCCATAATCACACCTCAGGCTTTTCCAACCAGCTTATATGCATCATGGGCTATGTAACGCCCCGGCCACGTTCCAACAAGCCATGGACACTATCCTCAGTGATCTGAAGCTGTCGTGCATCCTCATGTACCTTAATGAGATCAACATTTTCTCCCAAACCTTTTTTGAGCACCTTGATTATCTAGAAGAGGTATTCCGCTGGCTCACTGAGGCAAACATCAAGATTAAGCCTCATAAATGTAACTTCTTCAAAGACTAGTTGGAAAACTTGGTGTTTGTGGTAGACTCTAAGGGGCTGAATCACACCTGACCAAGGTGGAGGATATCCAAAAAATGACCACACTAAACAGTAAGTGCAACATGCAGGTATTTTTGGGAATGGTCAGCTACTACTGGCGCTTCATCCCTAAATTCAACTGTATTGGGACTGCTATTTATGTTGTTGAAAAAGGATGCCATGTTCATATGGATGGAATGCCATCAATGCTCCTTTGACACACTTCAGATGGCACTGATCAGTGCACTGGTGCTAAGCTACCCAAATTTCGTTAAAGAGTTCATTATTCATATGAATGCATACCTTTCCGCCATAGGGGAGGTCCTATCCCAAAAAGACAATGCGGGGGAGAAGCATCCAGTGGCATACTGCAGTCAAAGTTTTAATTTCATGAACGTAATTATACCATGACCAAGCAATAGTGCTTAGCGGTAATCTATTCATATAAGCAATAAAGAGTTTACTTGCATAGGGTGAAATTTAAAGTAGTAATGAATCACGTGTCATTATGTTGGTTGCAGAACCTCGAGGAGCCTGAAGGGCGTCTAGCACAAAGAGCTCTTAAGCTCAGGCTTATGATTTTGAGATCCTTCACCAACTGGGAGCAAAACATAAGAACGCTGAATGCTTATCTAGATTGCCAACTATTGCCGTGATGGCAGATCTCAATAATGTGATGTACAATAAGATGTTCAGCGGGTTTACAGCAACAAACCGCCCCAAGTTATAAAAGCATTAAACAAGATGCAAGAGAATACCTTCCAATGGAATGGGGAACTGTGAAAGCAGATTGGCGATTCTATGGTGAACTTCCCACGACCCTCAGCACAGCCTAGCATTATTATGAGTGTCCATAAGGCGGTTGGATATGAGGCATGCACAAGATTCTGTAATCATTGAACCCTCTGTATTACTAAAAACTATGAAATTTGACGTGCTTGAAACTATTTCCTGTTACCACTAGCACCAAGTGGAAAAGCCATTCCGCCAGAAAACTTCATACTGGTAAGTGAAACCACATTTTGCTTGGAATACGTTTTCCCTTGATGTCATTGGCCCTCTGCCAATGGGAGATAACCGGTCCAAGTACATTATGGTGGCGATCAATCACTTGCCCAGATGGTTTGAAGTGTGGGCAATATGTGATTTGTGGAGGTCACAGTGGCCAAGTTTGTAATGGAATAATTTCCCAGTGACACGGTTGCCCTCAGTTCATTCTTAACAATAATGGAACCAACTTAACCTCACACATCCTTAAAAATTGAATGAGCTAATGGACATCCGCGGGGTTCTGATGACTCCATAACACCCTGAGTCCAATGAGATGGTCGAATGGGTCAATGAGGCATTGGTGAACATACTCAGGAAGCTGATAAATGATAGACCCTCTTATTGGAGTTCCCTCCTTTCTATCCACCGTCTTTGCTTATAACATTAGCTATCATTTCGTCATGGAGAAAACCCCTTTCAATTATTATATGGATGACATTCTGCTCTTCCAGCATTGCTCTATGCGTGCGTAGAGAATACTGGAGGAATGGATACTCACCATTACTTGACTAATTTAGCTGACACGTTGATCAAGTTGCAAATGGAAGCGTACTCCTTCAGCTTTGCCAAAAAGATCAATAATCAGGCCACCAATCAGGTACGGTATAGTGGGTTAGCCCAGTTAAAGAAGGAGAGATGGTTTTGTTTCACGACCAGCATGGGTTTGGGTGGAAATACAAGTTGGCCAAAATCTATATTGGTCCATTCAAAAGAATTGATAAAATGTGTATTAACAGGTACACTATCAAAGACCCAGTGAGTGGTCAAATCATTAAAGGCATGCACACAAAGTTCCTCCAAGCGTATAGACAATAGGAGACTTATTGTCAAGTCAAAGGGAGGGTAGTGTCAAGATTCTGATATGACTGGACAATAAGCCCTGAATAGCTATGGAAGATTGGAGAGGATCTGCCAACCATGATGACTATTTACGATTATTTGAGCGCCTTGAGATGAGGCAACGTTGGGTTATAATGGGTTGTTATTGGGTCACCTCCAAACAAGGTGATAAGGCGATGTCAACATTTTAAAAATATTAATTAGATCGCCTCAAACTAAGGGGATAGAGATTCAAGAATACCATACTCTGCCAGAACCAATGAGAATATGGCAGACCCAAATAGTCTAAGCAAAGAAGCAGTAATGTCTAAAGTCGCTGATATATTAGCAAGATGGGGTGACTAAAGGAAGAGGTTGTTAATAAGATTGAGAGCGCAAAGCAGAAGGAATTTTCTTAAATTAAAATAAATAAGAAGTAATGTGGTCAGAGTTTATTGCTTCATACTTTTATTATATCTTTAATTTGTTTAGAGGACCAATGCCTCACATTGTCCATATGTTGTTTGGTGGGTTTGACCTGTGGGACCTTACGGCGTAATCCAACATTATTGCCAAAAATTATATCATTCAGGATTAACTGGCTACCTTATTTGTGACCTTCATAATGGGTGCCAATTATAATAAAATCCCACAATACCCTAATACATGGAGGAGCCAGGAAAAAATATGAATGGGTTAAGGATCACTACTATGGGTAAGGAATAATGGACTCTTTGGTGGATGTCTTATACGCTTTTATATCTTGTAAAAAAAGACGCCACAAAAGGCCAAGTATAATTATCAACCAATGACCCCTCAGCAGCTGTTTCACACCATCGGCCTAAACGTCATAGGTTCATTACCTAAATCCACAGAAGAAATTGATACATCCTTGTAAGAATTTGATCATATTACAAAGTGGGTCAATGAAAGCGCTATTCATGCACCGGCTGCTAAAGATTATGCTAACTTTTTATATAAAAATATGTACTAGGCACAGCTGCCTGCAGGTACTTTTGTCATGGCCAAATGACATAATTGAAGGGACTAACTGTATGGATCAAGCCGGTCGTCAGGAGGCTAAAAAGATGAAGTTGACCGGCCTTTCTGACCTCAAACATACCCTGGACCAACGCTGGGTTAAGGTGAGATATTCCCAGGTTGTTCCTGAAGATGTGTGTAAGGTTTGGCTCTTCATTACAGTAGGGGCATTAAAACGAACCAGCTAGATTACTAATATTGACAGTTCACTTCAGTTACTTGGTAAACAGGGTTTTGAAACCCTTTCAATTTTCAAAATTTTCAACTTGGGTTGGACCTTCCTTCAATTTATAATTCAACTTTGGTTGATCTCAAGCTATAGTACCCTGGCCAATGGAAGCGTGCAATTATTGATGCACCTGAGCTTAGCACCACTTCTACTGATCGATGATTCCCCTGCAATTGTTAATTATGATTCCTCAAGGCCAACCTTCCTCGTTGGTTGACTTCTTTTTAATAAAAAATCCCGTTAGTTTTCATTTTTAATATGTTAAATGGGCAACCCTATGTGCAGACCTCTTCAGGGAGGTCCTTAACAACATCAATCATTTTTATTTGCACTAAGTTAACAATCACATCTGGTGCACCACTGGGCCGCCCTGGTCCCCTCACTACTACTGCACCCAAGCCCTCCAGCCCTGATCTCCACTTGGATATGGACTCCTCTTTGGGATCGAACCAAGTCATGTTGTTTATCATTATTTATTGATACATACCTCGTTGAACACCCTTGCCCTATGTTACTTTAGCTCTTGCACCCTCTGTGGGGCTATGCTCCCCATAATACTGACGACTATTTCCCTGGCGTTGTGGCGGTGCACCATGCGCCACCTCTCTGGGAACTGGAGAGTTATAGACACTCTCCAGAAATTAGTTGACCAACCTCTTTTATTACATGCACTATATTAATCTGTGTGGGACTTTTGCAAAGTGTGAATTGGGTGCACCAGTTGTTGGTCACAGCCACTTCAAGTCTCACCACTGTTTTCTAATTTTGCCAATGGTTGGAGCATCTTGGAGCTATTCTTGCTACCTCCAACTGGGAAATACCCACCCTTCTTACTCATACCTGGGTGATTCAGATGTTTCATGATCAGAGGGTCATGATTTAATAACTTTCCCCTGAGATTACTGAAGCCATTTTTATTATATTGATTTTTTCTCAGCACCACTTTTTGATGGTGCAGGTGGGATTATCAACGAGGTGCCTAGTGGTGATAGCCTTGGATAACAATGCACAACCCGCCGCCAAAATGGTTATGGGGCTGTTCACGTCCCATAACACGTTTTAAAAAGCTAATTCCTTATACAAAATGATCCAAATATCTTATATTATGGCTATGATATGGAACCCATTTAAGTATACAAAATCACCATAGAGAACCCGCGCTTGACCCCTACCATTTTCCGCAGAACCCAAGCGGTGGAGAAGGAGTTACTTTTACAATATAAAAACGTTTATATAACTGCTATAGATATGGTGGAATATATGACCTCAGTAGTAAGAGTGGCCAACTATCCCACTCCATTTTTGATGCGAAAAACATACCCTGGGGCATGCTTATGTGCAAAGAAGATGTCATGATGAAGTGATGGCGTTGTTTGCTATGGATAAAGACCATTCTGGATATTTTTTGTTGACTGCTACCCTTTCATCCCCTTTAGGGAAAGTCAGCATATCTTAGGGTGGATACATGAGCCTCTGAGAATTTTATTGACTAAGATCTAGCTGACTACCTTGAGATTAGTTACATTCCAGGTTTTATGGTTAGGGGATGGACTTCTCATGGTATTCTCACACTGTAGGTTCAAGGGTTAAAGGATTTTCAATTGGGAAATTATCATTTGTCGGACTATTTCTAAATAATCAAAATCTTCTGTACCCCACTATTTTGGAAGTAGAGTGGTGGCGAACGTTTGACGTCAGGAATAACTTGAAAGACAATACTTTGTCTTTAACATTAAAGAATGGTAATTACTTTAGTTGTCCATTTGTCTGAGGCTAATTCTCAGGGCTATCTGCCCCACTGGCCCAATATCCACACACTCAGTCTTGCTCCGTTACTGAAGCCCTCTCTATAGGTACCATTACCTTCCTGTTTAAGGGGTCTGGAATCTTCATTTGATGCAGCTTTAAACCAATGTATCACTTTCTCATTTGGAGTTTAATTGCGAGTTCAAGTTCACCGTTGATCTTTTGTGTATATCTTCCCCAATTTACCCTTTGACCATATGGGAGGAAGCGGCATAAGGTGTGGGTTAAGGAGTAGTTTTCCAAAAGCGCAATTTTTCAGCGTACCTTCCCAGTATGCTCCCCAATTCTCTTCATGAAGAAAGCCAATGGTACTTTATGCTCATGCGTAGATTATGGGAACCTAAACAATGTCACTGTACCATATTTACATCCCAACCCCTATGGACGCACAGATTACACGTTATGTGGAGAAGGCGAAAGTCTTCTCCAAACTAGACGTTAAATGCATTCAATCAGAGCTGGATCAAGAAGGGCCAGGAGTGGCTAACTGCATTCCATATCAGAAAAGGAAATTTCCAATTTTTAGTTATGCCCTTTGGTTTTAAAGATGCCCCATCTATCTATCAACGCAGCAATGATGCGGCTTTAAGGGACCTGCTTGGGTATGCGCGGTTGCCTACATGGATGATATTCTGGTGTTTTCCCCTGATCATGAGTCCCATGAAGTACACCTTTGGAAAGTGATGGAGAGGTTAAAGACAGCCAACCTTACGCTGAAAATCAGTAAATGTGAATTCTTCAAGTCTCAGGTCACCTTCCTGGGCAAAGGCAAGTTTGACCAAGGACAAATGATAGCTCCAGACAAGTGAAAGGCGATTTATGAGTGGCCCACCCCAACTTTGGTCAAGGGATCAAGGGGTTTTTTGGGGACGTGTATGTTCCTTAATAATCTATGCCAAACTTTCTGAGTTGGCGGCGCCCCTATATAAGGTGGTTGAGCTAAAGTGCTCTAATGTTCCCTTTTTTCAAAATGCTTTTCAAACAGTAAAGTGCACCCTGTTGTCCACTTCTATCCTTCGCCGTGTAGATCCCAATAAGGCGTTCAATGTGTTTACTGATATCTCCAACTTTGTCATAGTGGCTGCCTTATTACAAGTAGGTGAAGATGGAATAGAGCATACAATGGGATATTTTTCTAAAAATATGTCTTTGCCAGAGGTAAATTACGCCATATATAATAAAGATTTATTAGCAGTGGTTGAGGCGCTGACTTATTGGCGTCATCACTTGCATGGCTCACTCCAACCCTTCCGCATATGTGCAGATCACCATGCCTTACTGTACTACCGCACACCTCATGTCTTACCCCCACGGCAAACCTGCTGGCATGAGACCCTAGCCCAATTTGTGTTTTCCTGTGAGTTTACTAAGGACAAGGAGAATGGTTTGGCGGATGCTTTGAGCCGCAACCATGTACTAGCCCCTGATTCAAGGAGGTAGTGGTGTATAATACCCAGTTGATAGTTCTGCCAGATAAAATTGTGTCTCCACTTCTCTCTTCCACGGCCAACAGGACAGCACTTGCTCCTCCATAAAATGTGGAGAAATACCATATGTTCAGAAAGGTAGTTCTTTCACAGCCTTTGTCAGCTGAATATACTAGGATCCTTGCCAATCTTGCATTGATTCAGGAAGACATTACCAGGGGTTACCACATGAAGGATAAAATGGTGTGGTTTCAGGGGTGCCTATAGGTTCCCGCTGGACCACTTCTCCTGGAAATCATCCAGGTCCATCATAAAGAAATCACTACAGGTCATCCTGGGAAGGCGAAGACTCGGGAGCTAATTTGCTGCACTTACAATTGGAAGAGATTAGCCGATCAGGTGGGCAGGTATTGTAAAGAATTTCTGGGCTGCAACCAAAATGAAACAAAATTGACAGTCACTAGTGGGGTTGGTACCAGTTCAGAAGGCTGAACGGCCTTGACTTCTTTATAAGTAAATTTTATTGTAAAATTTCCCTTATCTGATAGCTACAATCCTATCATGGTTTGGCAGACCATTTTACGAAGTTCACCAACTTTATTCCCTTCAGAACCACAGTAACCGCGGCTGAGATAGCTAGGCTCTTCATTATTTTTGTTTTCTCTTCACGGGGTCCCCCAAGAAATAATCAGCGATCATGGACCCCAGTTTGCCCCCATCTTTTGGAAAGAGTTGAGTAAGACTCTGCAAATCCGTCCCTGCCATTCAACTTCCTATCACCTCAATCAGATGGGCAGAATGAACGAGTGAACTAGTGCCTAGAACAGTTCTTGCAGATTTACACCGCCACAGATCATTAGGATTGGGTTTCCCATCTCCCTATGGCCCAATTCAGTTATAACAACGCCCAATGTGCATCAATCGGTTGTTCCCCTTCCTTCTCCAACTACGGCTTCAATCCCGCCTTTAACATGGAGCCCATTGTGGATCTAAGGTGGAAGCGGTGGTGGACTTTGCCAAAATGATCATGAAATTACACAAGGGGGTGAGCACGAGTTTAGATTCAACAATGCAGGCTTACTTGAGAATGAAGATGGTAATATACGAGTTGAACCAGCGTACAAATAAGGAGATCTCATGATTCTGGATGTTAAAAACATCTCAATCAATCAACCATGAAAAACTGGGACCAAGGAGGATTGGGCCTTACCGCGTCCTCAGAAAGGTGGTCTACGCCTCATACCAGTTGGATCTCCCCCCTCAGATAAAATCTTTTCATTCTTCCATGAAAGTAAGCTTACGTTGTTTGAGGGCCCCCCATTAAAGGTTCATGAGGATTATCTCGTGGGTGGGGCGCCAGAGTGGGAAGTGGAGGAGATTGTAGCCTCCCATCAGGTAAGAAGAAGACATGAGTATCTTGTATCCTGGAAGGGATTTGACGCAGCATTGAACAGTTAGGTTCCAGCGTGGGACTGTACCCATGCCCAAGACTTAATTGAAGCATTCCACAAGCGTTTCCCTGAGGCTTCAGGTTCCAAGTCTAAGCAAGCCGTCGCTGCCATGAAGTTGGCCCCTTCTCACAAAAACTTTTCTTTAGCAAATGCTACTAAGGGGGTGGAGCCCATAAAAGAGGAGAGAATAATGTCATGTTCACATGACTTTATTAAAGGATCAATTGACAAGACAAGTCTGGGCGCCAAGTGTAAAATTAGTCAAGCTACAAAACCTCCCTGATTTAAGGCACACCTTGGACCAATGCTGGGTGCAGGCCAGGTATTACCAGGTTGGTTCAGAGGAAGTACGAGTTGCCCAACCATGTGTAATGGTAATAGCATAAAAACGGATGTGCTACCATTTATTTAAAGATGGTTTATTTTGGTTACTCAATGAAAGGGGTTTTAAACCCATTCAATATATAGGATTCCAAACTTGAGTCAGCCTTGACTTCAATCAATCACTCAAGTTTGGTCAATTTCAAAGTAAAGTACCCTGTTGGATGGAAACGTGCACTTATTGATGCACCTGGGATTAGCACTGCTTTCACCAATTGATGATTCCCACGCTTTTGTTTAAATATGATTCCTCAAGACCAACCTTTCTCGTTTGTCATCTTCCTCCTTAATAATAACCCCTCGTTAGTTTACATTATATATGTTAACTTAGTCAAACCTGTGCGCAGACCTCTTCAAGGAGATCTCATGAAATGTTAGCTGTTTGATTTGCACATTAATTTAACTCTCACATCTGGTGCACCGCTGGGCTGCCTTGGTCCCCTCAAGACCGAGGCACCCTTGCACTCCAGCTAGATCACCGCTTGGATATGGACTCCACTTTGAGGTCCACCCAAGCCTTGTTGTTGGTTTGATATCTGTTAATTCATACCTCATTAAACACCCTCTCCTTAAGTTACTTTAGCTCCAGAACCCTCTGAGAGGCTATGCTCACCTTAGTACAGACGACTAGTTCCCTGTCGTTGGGGTTGTGCACTTAGCACCACCACTCTGGGAACTGGAGAGCTATAGACACTCTCCTTACAGCTCTGCCTATTAAGACTTTATTAAGTCACGTATACATTTATTAATTAGACGTCTGCCTACTGGAAGATTGGACAAAAATATAAGTGATTTAGACGTTGATCTAACTCTGCGGCCTCTAAGTTAGAATTTAAAACTAAAGATCTGCCTCCCTATCTTAAAATCTATAAGTCTGTTATCAACTTTTGAAAGCAAATACAACAAGTTTGAAGTGGGGAGACTAAATCAACTACTATTTTCAAGGTTAAATTAGTTTGATCCAGCAAATTGTCTCAGCGCCATCTTCAGTTTGCTTTACAGAAGAGCTCTGAGAAGAGTTTGAATTTACTTTAGCGATTAATCAGATGTTACAATGCCTAAGTTCAAGAAAATTTGATTAAGGTTGCGGATAAACTGGAACCATTTGATGAGCCAAATAGATTTCCTGATGCTCCTCGTTGCTCTTATGCCAAAGTCAAAGTAACTGATTTAAATGCTTGCTGCTCTCTCCATTCCTCTGCAATGATGCTCATTGTTGTTCCAGTGCTGAAATTGGGACAACTAATCTGAATGCCTCAGTGCTTTCTCTGTCTCACCAAGCTAAAACTCCTCACTGCCCTGACACTAAAACTGAATATAGAGAAACTCAAAACAAAAGTCTCAATTTTATTTTGAGGCTGCACTGGAACCTCTCTGACAAGCCAAATGAAGCAGCTAAAACAGCTGAATGCTCGCCACTCTAGCTTCTGATGCCAAGGCTTACAGCTGCTCAACCAAGCTTGATGAACCAAATAATTTGGCACCAAATTTTTTCCCTTGGCTGAGGTTACTGAAAATCTTGATAAATCTCTCAAGTTAGCTGAGCCAAGTGTCCTCAAGACCAATTCACCCTCTCCTACCGCTTTTTTTATTTTATCCCTTTTATTTTCATTATAATTTTTCTACTAGGTTTTAGGATCTCCTACCTACATCAGAGAATTATTCCCTGAAGAAACTTAATATTATTTTAAAGATTTTATGATAAGTTTGCCTCCTAACCGCTTTTTTAAGTGAATATGTGCCAAATCTCCTGTCCTCGCCATTCTGTTAATCTTCTAACACAACGCCTCCCAATCTAAATTTATATTTACCCAATGATTTCACTTATCTCCATCTGTTGAACATCTCTACCACTGAGATAAACACCTGACCAAAGTCTGCCTTTACCAGATGCTCACAAACTCTCCTTCTAGATTCTCAAGGAAGATATTGAGATTATCTTTATATCATATTGATTCCTCCATCCCTGGATCTGCTTGTAAATTTAACCACAGGTTTAGTTTAAATATCTATACAACTGTTATATGCCATTTTGTTGTCAGTCGAGTTTTTGCTCCATCATACTTAGTCATTGCTCCTGTTTACCAGAAATACCTGAGTTCTACCTAAGGTCCTTTGTACCTTGTCTACCTCATCTCCCAAGCTGGTGCTGCTGACCATCTTGACCAGAACGTACACCAATTCAAGAGATGCAGCACCGAACTCTATTTTGGAACCAAACTACTATTGACTTATCTTTACCTTCACAATCAGCTTTCCAAACTGAGCCAAAACTAATATTGCCAACCTAAGCGAGTGAACTAACCAAACTTTGGGATCCCTGCCTCTTCAAAAATGAACTTTTTCAGGAAAGTGAAATCTATGAGATACACTGTCTTATCATCAACTGTCTAAAGATTTTGAGATAAGACCTAACTTTTATTTGCTGATCTTACACCTAACCCAACTACTTTGGGTTATCACCTCCATCCCAACTAAGGGAGTTTGGATTCCTACCAAGGCTGGCCAACCCTGGACAAACCATTAATATCCCCCAGTTGAGGCTTGTAGGGACATTGTCAGGCTTTGCACTAGTAGGTGTAGAGTCTCGACCTTAGGCTCACAATATATTTATTTATTTGGCAATTTTGGCATATATTTATTATTAATTTAATTTTCTATAATAGGGGACTAAGGCCCAAAATTATTGATCTTAATTTATCTTGCATCAATTGGTAATAATGCCAAATTCACAGTTATGTGAATTTGAGATAATCACCCCATTTATGCTCCACTGGCTGATAGGATAGGGGAGAGCGCCTGACCAACTTATTATCATCTTGATATTAAGCCTGTAAACATATTCCACGTGTAACACCTCTACCCACCTCATGAACTACCTCAAGGCACCTATTGTGCCTTGTATCACTCATTCTACCTTTCTATCTGTTGGTTTCCCTATGTCAGATAATGGAAACTACTTAACTGTGTGTTATATTTTTGGAAGTATATAGGAGATATACTGAAAGGATTTTGCACAGGGTCAAACCACTGAGCAATAGGACTGATTATATTGATATTGTCATCCTCAAAACCTCATGATAAACTTTAAAATATGGAGCAATTGATGACAACACTTCTCTATTTAATTAAATATTTACAGCGGATTCTCACTGTTCTGCTCTCTCTTTCCTATTAAAAATCCTCCTCCTTCAATCGCCCTATCTCTCTTACATATCAGCGACTTTGGACGATACCACTCCATTGGCTTGGACTACTTAGTTTTGCCATATTGTGAATGTCTCAGGCAGAGTATGGTATTCTCATATTCACTATCGCCTTAATTCAAGGCGACCTACTCAATATTTGTCAATTGTCACATCGCCTTATTGCCTTATTTGAAGACGGTCTAATAATTACCCATCTTGACCCAATACTATTTCATTCCAAGGCGCTCAAATATTAAAGCTCTATAATCATTGTTGGCGGGTTTTAGCTAATCCGCCATGGCTATTTTGGGTTTATTGTTCAGTCATATTCAGATCTTGACATTACCCCATTGATGGACAATAAGTCTCCTATTGTTTATACAGATGGAACGCTGCATACATTCAGTTAATGATCCAACTGCTTTCAGGGTCCTTGATAGTATAATCGTTGACGCCTATTTTCTCAATAATATAAACAGGCTAATTTAGATACTGGCCAATTGTGCTTCCAACTGAACCCATGTTGATCATGAAATAAAATCATGTTTCCATCTTTGGACTGAGCTAGCCCACTATGGCATACCTGATTGGCAGACTTATTCCATATCTTCTTGGATAAACTGAACAAGTATTCTTTAGTTTACAACTCTATAATGTTTCAGTTAGGGTATTCAAATAACGGTGAGGATCCATTCCACCAGTATCTTCTATGCAAGCATAGAGCAGGGCGTCGTCCATACAGTAATTAAAAGTTCTATTCTCATGAGGGAATGATTGTTAATATTATAAGCGAAGATGGCGGTGGAAAGAAAGGAGCTCCAATCTGAAGGACGATCTGCTACAAGTTTATGAAATATGTTCTCTAAAGTACAATTAATTCGCTCAATCATCCCATTAGACTCAGGGTATTATGGGGTCGTTAGAACTCTGCAGATGGCCATAAGATCATTTAGCTTTGGAAGGATGTGGTAAATGAAGTTAGTACCATTATCAGTAAGGAGAAACTGAGGGCAACCATGTCGCTGGATAATACATTCCACTATAAACTTAGCCACTATGACCGCCCCCAAGTCCCATAATGCCCTTGCTTCAACCCACTGTGTCAATTGGACAATTGCCACCAGATTGTACTGGACTGGTAAGCTCCCATTGGCAGAGGGTAAACGACATCAAGGGAAACCGTATGTCAAACAGAATGAGTTTCACTAACTGGTATGAAGTCTTCTGGTGGAATGGCTTTTCCACTTGGCACTGGTGACAGCAGGAAATGGTTTTAAGCACGTCAAAGTTCATGATTTTTCCAATGATAATGAGGGCACAACAATTCCAGCATCTTATGCATGCCATCATATCTGGCTTCCATATGTGCGCTCATGATAATACTAAGTCATGATATGGTCATGGGAAGTTCACCATAGAATCTCCAATCCGCTTGTACAACTCCCCATTCTTCTGGAATATATTTTCTCGCATCTCATTTGACGCCTTTATCACTTGCAGCAGTTCGTCGTCATATCTGCCACTGAGCATTTTGTCATAAACTACATCGCTGATATCCCCTGTAACTGCGATTGTTGGTAATCTTGACAAGAAAACTGCATTTTGGTGTTTGGCTCCAGGTTAGTGAATAAATCTCAAAAATTTTAAGCCTGCAGTTTGAGAGCCCATTGAGCTAGATGTCTTTCAAGCTCTCTGAGATTCTGCAACCAGCGTAACAAAGCATGATCCATAATGACATTGAACTTGACTTAATGCAAATATACTACGAATTGCTTATATACATAGATCACCGCTAAGCACTCCCACTTAGTCATGGTGTAATTGCATTTATGACAGTTTAAGCTATGACTGCAGTATGCAACCTGTTGCTCCTCCCCTTCGTCGTCTTGTTGGGATAGAACTTCCTTAATGGCGGAAAGGGACACATCCGTCTGTACAATAAATTCCTTACCAAAATTTGGGTAGCGTAGCACTGACGCATTAATTAACGCCATCTAAAGTGTATCAAAGAAGAATTGGCAGCGTTCCATCCATTTGAACACAGAATCCCCTAAAACAACTCAAATTGAGGTTCCCCAATACAACTGAAGTTGAGGATAAAGCGTCAGTAGTAGTTGACCATCCCCAAGAATACTTGTATGTCCCACTTACTGGTCATCTGAGACATATTTTGAATAGCTTCCACCTTGTTGGTTGAGGTTTCATCCCTTTTACGTCTACCAAAAACCCAAGGTACTCCAGTTGGTCTTTAAAGAAGTGGCATTTTTGGGGCTTAATCTTGATGGCCTCAGAAAGCTCGCAGAATACCTCTTCCAGATGAGTAAAGTGCTTAGATAACGTACACAAAAAACATTTATATTGTAGAGGTACATAAGTATGCATGACACCTTCAAGTCACCAGAGATGGGTTCCATGGCCCGTTGGAACGTGGCCAGGGCGTTACACATCCCCTATGGCATACGGGTCAGTTAGAAAAGCCCTTTGGACTTAATAATGGTACATTTCTCCTGTTCTGCCACGTGCAGCTTGATTTTCCAGTAGCTCAATATCAGATCCATCTCTGAGAAGTAATGAGCTCCCACTAACCAATCTAAAGCATCTTTAATCCATGTCAATGATATAAGTCCTTCTTGTGGATACAGTTGAGCTTCCGTTAGTCTATACCACCTGGTTGGTACCATCCCTCTTTTTTACAATTAGGACGGGTGAATTCCATGGACTCTTTAATGGGTTCAAGCATTCCTTGCTCCAGTAGCTTTTCGATCTCCTCTTCACTATTTTCTCAGCTTCCCTTGACTAGTAGATCGGCCATGACCTGATGGGGGGATGATATCCACTGTCCAACTGATGGACCACCCCCAAGCACACCCTAAATCATGGTCATCAACTGTGAAAATCTTCTTATACTTTTGAAATAAAGCTATTGCTCAATTCTTCTGTGCTTCCAATAACCCCATTAATTCATTGTGCGGTATCAAAGTCATTACGCCAGGATGTGATTTGATGGGTAGACTTTATTCATCCAGAGACCCAAACTCATGACCCTGAAGGACCTCCTCCACAGGGGTCAAGTGTTAATACCACACTATTTGATGTCAGAGGATCTGTAGTGGTTCTTTTTGTAGATTCACTAGTAAAACCTTGATCTCTCCACGTCCTGGTAGTATAATGCCTGGAGCTACATGAGGCTCAAAACACAATCGCTAATAGGGTCCAATAACCTCCCCATAGAACCTGTATGGTACATCCACCTCTAACTCAAAGTTTGCAATGACTTGGTGTCCAGAGGGAATGGATACAGACCCAGAAGCTCTGAGAGGCAGCCCTTGATATGTATATATCTGCTGGGGAGGACCTGGGTCCTCTTTTTTAATTGATGATAGTGCACCAAAATCACCCCATCACTATAGGCAAGGTTGATATGTCCCATGTGTACCAAGTCCTTTGGCACTCCTCTGGAGATAAGATAAATAAGGGATCCGCTGCCCCAAAGTTTCAAAGATCTTCCCCTATATTAATAACAGCACCATAAAGGCACATAAATTCAGTTCCACATAAAAGGTCGTAATGATCATTTGGCAACACTATTGCTGGGGCTTCAATGACAATTAACCCAACCTGCAAAGGTAGGACACTGTACGCTTCTTCTGAGACCGTATTTCCGCTCCTTCAGTCCCATACATCATGTGATGATCTACATCAGGTTTTAATGTCAACTTTGCCACCAACTTAGTGGAAACTTTGTTGACTGAAACACCTGTATCTATTATTGCATGAACTCAGGTTTTGGCTACAATGATGTCACAGTATGTACATTCAGAATAGGAAGAATTTTAGCCGTTTTATATGTGGACACCTAAAAAATCTTTTTTATCAAGGAAGCTCAAAATCACCTCACTAACTTTGGTGTATTCTTTGGAGATAGCTTCTACTGGGAGGGCGACCTTTACGCCTTTCAGGAAAGGTGCATCTGAGGCTGGGTCCAGCTCATATAAAGAAGCTTGGTCAAACATTTGACAGGCGTACAGAATTAGTTGCTCCTGAGGTCCTTCTTTAGCCATGCCCTTAGCTTGCGCTCATTTCAATACATTCACCCTTCCAACCAGCTGCTGATATAGGAACCCATCATCATACTGAGAGAATTCCACCAAACTAAATACAATAGGTTCAGGTGGAACGTTTGAGGTAAGGATAGCGGAGATATAGAGTATCATCTCTACTCTGCTCCCTCTTTTCCCTGGTAGCATGTATCCTTTAGTATGTAGCGGACCTGATGGTTGGGGCAACTTTGGGCAAGGTGACCAGAGTGACCTCATCTAAAACAATTCCTCCCATAGGGTCCACACCCATGATTTTTGTAAAATAGGCCAGGCCAATAATATGACTGCTGATGGTTGGTGTAATTAGTCCCAGGTTGGTAGTTGAGCTGCTGACAAGTATAAGCAGATCCAGTGCAGAAGTTGAGCTGCTGAGGGTAACTCAGGCAAGGGCAATGCGTATGATAATAAGGCCAAGGGTTACTAGGTGGAAGCTGAACAGGATGAGTGAGTTCTTACAAATAAGATGGTCCAACAATGGCAGCAATATGGTTCTGCTTGGTATTGGATGGGGGAAAGGTAGCGGTTAGCCGGCGCAAAAACTGAACAATTTTGAGCAGGGCACATCATCCTCAAAGATTGGAGTCATAATGTTGTAAAGCTCACAAATTGGATTAGCCGCGGAGGTTTTTGAAATGCACATATCAGCTTCTGCTAGAACGCCTGCTCCTATTAACTCATGGGCTTCCACTTTGAATTAGTCAGCAATCTCTGTGAGGGACTCATTCTGTTGGAACCCAATGGTCAAGAACTCAGCCTTCCGCTGTGACATCTTTGCAGAACCTCTGAACAACCGCAGCACAGTATCCTTCACTTCTTGGTATGTGACGGAGCTGCTTGGAAGATAACAGGTAACTTGGTTGGCACTTCCAACATCCAAGGCGGAGATCAGCAGCTTAGCCTTATGATGATCGGAGGCTCCTTCCATCACAAATTCAAACCATTTGAAGAACCTGTGGATGTTTTCATTAAAGACAAACAGAGGTAGATTGTCCATGTAAACCTCCCAAAGAAGCTCCTCCTGCCTTTTGAGCACAGCGTCCAAGGCCAACTTAATTTTTGCATATTCAATTGGCTAGTATAATGGGAGGATTCCCCATCAGTGCAGGCCTTATGTGACATAACTGACGACTGAAGTTTTTTTATTTATTATATTTTTGGTGTTGATCAATGGACCCCTTCTGTAAGCACCACTTTTATAAAAGTTTCAGCGGTTTATAGGAGATATGCCAAAAGCGATTTAAACAGGGTCAAACCCACTGAGCAATAGGGCCAATGATATGAAGATTGTTGTCCTTGAAACCACATGATCAACTTAATAAGATATGGAGTGGTTGCCCCAACAACAATTCTTTATTTGATTTAATATTTACAGTGGGTTTTCGTTGTTCCTCTCTCTCTTTCTGATTAAAAATCTTCCTCCTTCAATCGCCCCATCTTGCTTATATATCAGTGACTTTGTATGATACTGCTCCCTTGGCTTGGACTATTCAGTTCCGCCATATTCTCATTGGCACCAGAAGATTATGGTATTCTCATAATCCCTATACCTTAGTTTTAGGCGATCTACTCAATATTCATCAAATGTCAACATCACCTTATTTCCTTATTTTGAGGCGATCAAATAATTACTTTTCTTGACCAGTATTGCCTCATTCCAAGGCGCTCAAATATTTGTACTCTATAATCATCATTGGCGGATTCTAGCTAATCTGCCATGGCTATTTTGAGCTTATCGTTCAGTCATATACAGATCTCAACACGTGTTACTATTATTTCAGTCCAGCTCTCAAAGATGAAGCCTGATCTACTCCAAATCTGGACCTAAACTGTGCCTTCACCCTCCTACATTCCTGAATCTATTTCTACCTTTACATGTGGTATATGCCTATCTTTTGCCATCTGAGATATCCCCTTGCTTTATTTTAATTTCTTTCTTGATTTTATTCTGGTACAATTTAGAAAATCATTTTATTTTTAATGAAGTTATGCTTGATATAATAAAATTTTTCATCATTTACTTTTTCTAGCTTAAACTAGAGATTGCATGTATATTGCAAAAGATTTTATCTGCTCAGATAGCAGAGATTTACTTGATGATGCTGATTCTGTTGAGAGATTGCCTAGCATTGATTAGAGTTTTTCCTGATTGATTGAACAGAGATTGCCTCAACGACGCTATTTTCATTGAGAGATTTCCTTAAGGAAGAAATATTTCTAAAAGATTCCGCTAGTACTACTTATGACTGATAATCATTTAACCTATAAAGGACTTGACCTTTGAAATCAACAAATACCCAAAAAATCAGTCAATCAGGTTAATTACTTGAGCAAATCATTAAGCCTTTTACAGCATTTGATACTACAAGGCGCTCTCCAATTTCTTGAATAAAATACCCCATTACTGAATATTGTCTTTAATATTATGAGATCTTTATCAAATAAACTGCCTTCATACAGTACTTTGAGTAGTTGGTTTAGTTACCTGTGCAGTTTGAAATATGGCGCCCTAGCGTAGTTTCAACATATAGAAAATCTTAATTCTACTTTCCCCTGTATTTTCCCAATTTGCCATCATCCGTAAGGTTCACAGAATGAACCAAGGTTCAAAACTCAAATTAGGACAATGGTTAGCGAAGTGACCCAATTTTTTGCAAACACTATGAGTTATCTGACTACCATCAGGATTAACCAAATGAGGGCCATACAGCATAGGTAAATGCTTATTCTGGGGAGAGGCCCCAAGGACTTGATTTATGAGGCACCCAATAACACTTGTTGGGCACCTTAAAGGTGATGGTGCAACAGCAGAGCTAATTCAACTATACAAGTGATATAATTTATTCATTTAAAACCGAAATTCTAACCTGATAAAAATCTAAGGCTCACAGGCATGGCGTAGGGCGATCTGCATATTAAAACCATCAAAAAAATCAGCATAAGTTTGTGTCTTCGCTTCCAACTAAAAATGCTCTGCAAATATTTTCATGGTTGCATCTTTTTCAAAGATGGTTAAGGGAACTCAGTTTTATGGGTGACCATCCGTTCTTCTCCACTGAACTCCTTAATGGGAAATCCTTGGCGTTGTGGTAGATCTTGCCAGCGTTTTGTAGTTTAGGGGTAGTAACTCTTCGCTTTAAGAGTCCAGTAAGTTCTTTATGTTGCCAACCTATTTTTCTTGGCTGCTCCGGCTATACTAATCTCAAAAGACTGATAAAATTATCCACATTTGCTTTTTTATCAAACTTTGGTAAGATGATATGGCTGACATGAGTTTGAGGATCATAGATGCAGGGCTGCTGGGCCTGCGTCACTCCTAAATGACTTCCCAAGTGACAATGATGAGGATAGGGTCAAATTAGACTTGACCTGCTGGAGCATCACAGATCAAAGAGTTCAAGGGAACTTGCATAAGGTTCTCAGTGAGGTTGAATGTAGGATGTACCAGAATCTCACAAATAATTGAGTCAGAATTCTCAGGGGAGGATTCGCCGGCATATCTGGACAATCTGAAGCTCTAACACCCAGAGTTGAAGCAAAGACCACAGGCAATTCATTCACCCTAACAATTCATCGTCTTCAATATCCCCTTCCAATGGAGGAAGATCATGTCCATCGCAAATAATATCAGAGGGTTAAGCACTAGAATGACTATTAAAATAGTCCCACATGTTAGAGACAAGTTGATATTCTGCCCACAACAGGATTTCAATATTTTTAACTCTTTGAGTAGCATCCACAAATTACACTTTATGTTGATGTTCTCATCCAGCAATGACCTTACCTTCTGGTCCTGGTTTTACAATTCAAGTTGCAAGGCCTCCTTGATCAGTAAAAATTCAATGATAAAGTGAACAGTTCCATTCATATTAATATCTGTTACATTTTTGCCCACCTTAACAGCTTTCTATGTTACCTGTTGGATTGCTAGGGGATAAGTCCTGCTGGCAAATGAATTGGATATCTGTTGACCTGATTTTGTGTTAATAATGTACAGGGACTTCTTGAGTAATTATTTGGGTTCAGATCCGTCAGGGAATGATCTGGGTGAATGCTTAAGATCCCATCAGGAAGAGTTGCAGGTAAAATTGGGGCATCTTATATTTGATCGTTTTAACTATCAAGTGTACTAATTTAAATAGGTCAGGTTTCATCACCAACTGATTGTGAATTTAATTAGCAGTTGTGAGGCGATTGATGCCGCCTGAAACTAGTGAATCAATCAGTTGGTTTGTCATCTGCCATAATGTATAAAGAGTCTCATTATATAAGCATGTTGCTAGCCAAATATGGTTGGTTCTCTGTGATAAAGCAGAAAACGTTAGGGACAAGTTTTCTGGCTCTTCCCATTTCAAATCTCAAGGATGTCCAACAGAGGAGTCTTATCCTGATGGAGAATACCATCGCGTGTTAGATATCATAGGGAAGTTCAATGGCAATGGCTGCCATTTTATGGGTGAGGCGCCAACTGAGGAGTTGGGCGCCAATTCCCCTCTATAAATTCCTAACAATTTATATTAATAAAAAAACTTCTTCCATTTTGGATATAAGCTCTATTCATCTTCATTTATTATTGTTATGGTATACAATAATTATGGACTCTTTTTTATTATAAAGAGTAAGGATTGAAACTTTTCTTTCTCGTTGCAAACACTTTTGCAACCCATTCAATTCAAGACTAAATCTAGTTTGATAATCTCATAGAGGGGATTAGTCTGCGCCCATGTCTGGAAGCAGTTGGGCAAGCGAAGCAAGAGGAGCAGGCGGAAGGCCCGCGGCCTCTAACATTCAAAAACGCCCCGGAGAATCTGGCGGAATAGAAAAAAATCTAAAAAAAACTGGTGGTCACAATTTCCCCAGAGATACTCGCGTGGCAAGCACGATGCAACCAGTACATCAACACGCCACATTCCCAGCCACTTTTGTCGGTGGAATTCGGAGTCCAAGTGTATCTGGACATCCAAAAAATGGCCCTATGGGAAAAATTTTGTGAAGATGTACACAAAATTTTCCTGACCGCAGTGTACGTTGCACCTCACTCCATGTCGCGCGGTTGGCTGGACCTAGGTTTTGAAAGCAAAATAGCAGCAGATGAGGCTGCAGCAGTGCGCATAGTGGTTGACCTCCCCAAAGGGCAATGGGTCGTCGAAACTAAACGCACCAGATGGACAAAATCAAACCAAATTTTCCTCACGTTTGACTTTTTGCCTACTATGGTAAAACGTGACATTTTGGAGCAACACCTGAAAGATGGTCTCGCCATATATGGTGAAATACAATCTTTCAAAATGCAATGTTTCACGCTGATGCCACACCTGTGCATTGGCAAAGCCATCGCAGTTCTGACCCCAACTGAGGAGATCGTGAAGGACCTAACTCAGATCTCATACTCCACCTTTATTGACATCGCAGGGCACACCACCCACCCATTCCGGGTAACTGTGGACAGCGCGCCCCCCATTTGCACCCACTGTGACGCGTTCGGCCATAAGGCACACGCATGCCCCATCAAAGAGGGCGTCATATTCCAAGAGCACCCCTCGGTGGCCATGGCCAGCGGAGAGGCACACTATGAACCAACCACAAGCACCAAGGAGGCTTTCCCGTGGGGAGCACAAGGCTGCTACCTATTGGTAAAGCCCATCTCCCCGCAGGAGTGGAAGAAGGCCAAGCAGGCCCATAGGACCGTGGCCAAGGAAGCGGCCAAGGCCACCACCACCATCCCATACTCACAACGCCAGGAGGACATGGAGACCTTCACGGCGGAAGCAACTTGGGAATCCATCACCCAATCAGATTGGGAGGCCCATGCTGAACGGGCCACTCAATCTGAGGATCCAATGGGAGATTTGATCTCATCCAATCGCTGCACCCAAGCCCCAGTCAAAACCGACTTGGGACCTATCCCAACTGAAAAATTTTTTTTGCCCCACTCAACGGTGCACCAAACTTATCTGCACCGCAAAAAATTTGTCCGACGTCAGGAAAACAAAAAGCAAAGGCCAAAGCCAATGCAGCTCTTTCCGCAAAGATTAACAAAAACCCCAATAGCGTTGCTGCTAATACCCGCGCTGCTGTGAAAGCCCGTGGGGACCTGGAAGAGGCTGGTGGGCCTGGGGGCTCACCCCTCGCACCTAAGGTGCGAAGGGGAAACCTTCACTCTAGGGACGCTGAATATTGCCGGACTCAAGGCCTCCCCATCCCAGGCTAGGAAACTGAGTTTTTTACAAATAATTTACCCGTGGATATCCTGGCCATCCAGGAGTCCCACTGTCCACGAGGTTCCAAGGAAGCTTGGAAAACAATGCTCCTACCATCCCTATCCTTTTGGTCAAAGCACTATGGGGTGCTAATTCAGAAAAACAATTTTTTAAATTTACATCTTCAGAAACATTCCTAAATGGCTGAGTGCTCGTTGTCACCTTCTCGTGGGCTGACGTTGCACACACAATTATCAACATCTACACCCCAAATGGTGCACATGAGCGTCAGGAATTTTTCTTGTCAGTCAAATCCCTCCCGCTACCCCCCGATTCTTTCCTAATTGGTGACATGAACTGTTGGCTAACCTCACCAACGGACTGGTGGCCACCCTCACCCCATGCCCCACAGGGTCACGTAGAACTACGCATTCTAAAAGCCACCCTTGGGTTAATGGATGTGCTGCCGTGACATGCCCCACTGCTTGAAAACATGACGCGTCCCTACGTCCACAATGGCCAATTAAGGTCCATGACCCGCATTGACCTTATTCTAGCACCAGCGAAATTCCAACCCCACATCTCCCACTTCAAAACAACGAAAATGGAATTCTCCGACCACCGAATGGTCTCAATAACATACCACTTACCCGTCACAGTTGCAAAGGCCCCACATTGGTGCAAAATCTGCCCCCCAGAGCTCGCGTCGCCAGGATTTTCCACATGGGTGGAAGAGGCAACTTTGGCAAAATTGTTTGTTGCACCGTTTTACGCGGACCCCATTTCCACATGGGCAACTTTCAAAGAAGACACCATCCGCCACTATCGCCATCTCTCATCCAGACGCTCATGAGCCACATCAGCGGTTATATTGCGTGTGTTGGCGGAATTGGCCCACTTGGAGTCCAACATTCCAGCCTCAGGATATAGCCCTGCATGGGGCCAGAAGTGGGAGGAGGCAGCCGCCCACCTCAACGCACTTGAAAGGCAACACAAACATTGGGCTTGTGTCCAATACAGGGCCACATGCATTGCTAAAGGCGACAAGTGCACCGCATACTTCTTCAAAAAAATTTTGCACCACGCCAGAGCGTGGCCTGCACACAGGTGCGAAGATCAGATAATTCTATTGTGGACACACTGGCTGAAGTGGTAATTGAAATGCAAAGATATTACTCCGAGTTATACTGAGCTGAACCAATTCAGCTGGCTGAAATGGCAGAAGTTCTTGACTGAGCTCATATCCGCACCATTTTCTGATACCCGGAAATAATGAATTTAATTACTCTGAACGAATTATGGACTACCATTCATGGTGCGCCAAACCAATAATGCCCAGGCCCAGATGGCATTCCATATGAGTTCTACAAAAAATATTTTAAATATATATCCCCATTGCTGCTAGCCTCACTCAACCAAAGCCTGTTGGAAACGCGCCTCCTACCAGGAGGACATGAGGCCTTTACGGTCACACTCTTCAAGAATGGGGATAGGCTAGACTTAGCCAACTGGCGCCCCATTTCTCTAACAAACACAGACACCAAAATTTTAACCAAAATCATGGCTAACCGTTTAGGGACTGTAGCATCTGCCACCATCTCCCCAGAACAATTTGGTTTCATCCCCAGAAGGTTGATTTGGGATAACGTGCACTCTGTGGCTAATGTGTGTCAGTCCACAGCCTCTGGGGCACTTGTATTCTTGGACCAACAAAAGACCTATGATAGAGTAAACTGGGAATACCTTAAGGCCTGCCTCCAACAATTCCGCCTACCTCCCCGCTTCATTAACTGGGTGATGCTGCTCACGGAATCTGCAACAATGGCAGTGCGCAGCCCAGGTTTCCTAACGGAAGAAGTCCATCCTCAAAGGGGCCTGCGACAAGGGGACCCCTCAGCCCACTCTTATACAACTTCAGCCTTGACCCACTACTGCGAAATGTGAATGCCCAACTCACTGGGGTCCATGTGCCAGGCCAAACCCCAGTCAAGATGATGGCATTTGCAGATGATTGCGTGGTGGGGGTGTCTAATAACAAAGATGCACGCGCGCTTGAAGCCCTCATCCAGGAATATTCCCGGGTAAGCAACGCGGCACTGAACGCCTCCAAAACCGAAATCATCCTCCTTGGTCGGTTTCAAAACTGCTGGGCCCCAGCAAGTAGTTCCCAACCTGGCCCATCTGCTCGCCCACGTCCACGCCTTACTAACTCAACACACACCGCTCCACTGGTGCTCCCCTTTGTGCCACGACCTACCATAGGACTGGTACGCCATCTGGGCGTGTGGATGAAGGCAGGTGGATATGCGTCAGCAGTAATGGAGTGCCATATACTGGACAACGTGACGAAGCGAATCGCCTCTCTCAGAGCCCACCCTACTACCCTCACTGGCAGGGTTGTTCTTGCCAGCTCTATGCTCCTATCCAAAGTCTGGTTCGGAGCCCACGCCATCCCCTTTTCCCCCAAGCTTCTTCAAATCCCTGTATGCTTTGCTACAAGGTTAGCTTTAGTCAGGCCGCCCTCCACCAGTACGGCTAGAGGTCATGTTTGGCCCTCATCATCATGGTGGCATGGGCCTACTTGACTTCAAAGCCCATGCCGCCAAGATCCTGGGCACCTGGATCGCAGCCGTCACTGCTCCTACACTCCCATCCCAACACTGGTCCCGCGCGGCCCACTCCAACTTCTCCCGAGCCTTGGGCCTCAACAATCCATCAAACCCCCACTCCCTGATGAAATACCTCGCATCACACACATCGGCCACAGGTCCTCACGGGACCAAAACCCACTACAAACGAATCCTACTCTCCATGCGAAGCGCAGAGTGGAGAATTCGTATTAGTGGACATACAACCCGAAGAGGCCGCCCCTCTCCTCAGTTCACACAAGAGGTACAGGGGCTACCCATCCATGATGGCGTGATCCCCATTCGACCCCAAGTCATATCCAGAGTGGACTACCTGGACATGATGGACATCCCTTATTCCACTGAGACCCAAAAGACTATCTGGAAATACGCACACCATCCTCTGTTGCAGCCTCAAGTCCGCTCCCATGTGTGGCGCTGCCTGAGGCGGGTGTATCGTACAGCTGAGCGCTCTAATGCTTTACACTCATCCTGTGTCGTGTGTGGCCAGTATGGAACGCTGTTCCACCGCCTGGAGAAGTGCCCCACCTCTAAAGTAATATGGCGCGAAGTCCAACGTCTGCTAGGCCAGGATCAAACACATCCCTTCAGTCTGTCAAGAGATATGTTTGCTTCATCAATGGCCTCCCCCCTCCTACCCTCCCTCCGTGCTCTGGTGGTTGCAATCGCCATGTGGACTATCCACACGATTGTCTTGGATGCCATCGCTGGATCCATCCCCACCCTCCCTGAAGCTGTCCACAGATTCTGGTCTCATTTGGTGGATCACTTTCAAGCGTGGATGTTTGAATATCTCCCACCGCGTCGCTGACAGCTGGTCTCCTCCTGGTTCCCAGTCTGGCTCATCAAATCAGACCCCTTCCTCCACGCGTGTTCAATAGTGGCTACGTCCCCTACACACGTTCCCTCCCCTTCCCATAAGTGGCGTTCCCGCTGGCAACAAGAGATAGCATCGCTTCTCTGGGGTGCCTCCCCTGGTACTAAGTTTTGTCTCGTCTGAGTCATATTCAGAAGTGTCCATCCCATGGTCGGCCTTCCCTGCAATAAATTTAAATTTAAATTTAAATAAAGAGTAAGGATTGAGAATCCTTAGAAGAGAAGTAGACATTAGATGTGAATCCCTGCAGACTCAGTATGATGAGAAGAAAGGCGTAAACCTCTATATGTGGGTATATTAAGTTAGCTGGAACATGGAAGAAGTCCCTATAATTGAATTTAAGTAATTCGTGGATTATCACAGGTCTAACACTGGACCGTATCAGGCTTATCTATTCAACTATGGTTAATAGTCATAATACTATTATCAATCACATATCAATTATTATCAAGCAATGCAAATCTGGCACATACCTAACCTGTGCAGGTAATTCCTGGAACTATCAATTGGTGATGAACCCATAATTTTACCATTTGGTGATCACTACATGGGCTAGTTGAGCAAGATATGTCAATATAAGATGTCATATAAGGACTAATTAAGAAAACTTTAGGTGGAATTGGCAACCATCAACAAGTACAACTTGAATTCAGTTAATCATAGAAATTTACTGCCTTGGAGGAGAGAGTCTCTAAGATTGAGGAATCATTAGAAGATGCTTTATTTTTGGCAACGAGTTACTAAGGAGAGTAATGTTATTAATAAGAAAGAAGGAGAACTAGTTTGAGAAATTTTATTCTTGAAGACTGAATGAAAAGCAGACCGCATTCAATTGTGCTCACTCAGCTCAGACGTATAGCGTCTAGTGAAGCAAATTAAAGAACTGAGGACTCAGATATGCAAATTTGAACCTTATGCGGCAACTGATGCTGAAGAAAGGACCCCAAGAGATATAGTTGTAAGTCAACAATATATAGAAATATGCTGAACGCATTTTCTGCCATTTCAAAATGACCCTTGAGACACTACGCAAATCAGTTGGGTAGCTGAGCCAAGAGTTGCGGCTAGGGAAACTTCAGAGAAAATCAGAGCTATGCCAAAATTAACCATGTTTCATTGGGATAATGCTCCTGTGTTCTTCCAATTATTCAACATGACTATGTTCAGGTGTGGCAATAGACAAGAAGCTTTGATGGTTATATACTATTTGGGTACAGACTGTCAAAACTTGGTGTAACCTCATCTAGAAGGGGACAGCTGGTCTTACTCAGAGGCCAAGCCTGCAATAATGAAGGAGTTTGGAAGCCCCACACATATGTCAAAACGCAAACAAGAATTTATGGGGATCTAATTCCAGAAAGATGAGACCTTAGAAAATTTTCGGCGACTAATTCTACCAAGAATCACAGATTTTGGTTGGAGCGAAAGTATTGTAAGATTTTTTTAGTACTAGATGGTCCAGTATTGTGAGATTTTTATGTGCGGATTGTGTTATAAGTGGCCCTTCAGTTCTATCACAATTTACATTGAATTATGTTTTATGTGTTGGAAAATGGAATCGCCACCTCACAAATGATGGATCACTTGAAGCTACTAGGAGCCACGTATGAGGCCCCTAATTAAAGCTTCAAGCCGATTCCAGTTCAAAATTTCCACTTTTAATAAGGTGACTGAAAATGCTAAAGAGCCAAACAATCAAAAAAACTGTGAAACAAGCTCAAGGAGCTCAAATGGACAGACAAGAGTAACAAATGCTGTCATCAGTGTGGAGGGATGGGCCATTTTGATGCTCAATGCTTTATAAAGGAACCTAAATAACAGATTAACGTGGCATAAGTGAAAGAGTCTAAACCTGCACAGGAGTTAGGAAAAGGCCTATGGCCTAGATGGGGAACAGTCTTGAGCTGCGGTTAAAACTGTTGCTCCTAATATCTTATATAATATTAATATTAGTGATCTTTTCATCAATGATGACGCACAGGACCAGCTTTATCAAGTGGATAACTTAGACGTCAATGCGGTAACCAGAGCCAGAGCAAAGGGGATTGACCCCAAAATAATCAAGGAGGTTGCTCGCCCATATGCGTGCCAACTAGCGGACAACAATTAATCAGCTGAGAATCTGGATGGTCTGGCCAAGTCAAATTAGATGAATTGATCTGTCAATCCCTTAAGCGCAATTAAAGAATAATTTTCTGATCTGTCAGTGCAAAAAATTCACACCCTCAATCTGGCGAATAACGTTGCTATAAACTCAGTAAAGAACATTTTGTAATACTCTGAGTGTAAATATACTGATATAATGGTCAATTGAGTATGGGTGCGGACGATAATTGACAGCAGGGCGCCTATATATATTTTCTCAACCAAGCTGGTGAAGAATATGGGAATCTCGCCTAATTTGGAACATAAGGAGAATTATGGAACCACTAGGCTGAATACAAACATCTCCTGTGCATTGTATAGCGCTTTACCACTCAGGTTTGGATCTTTAGTGGTATCCGTCCCAGCAATGGTTTTGGCCAACCAAAGCTACAATATTCTAATTGGGACCAAGTTTCTAAGAAAATATGGAGTTAAATATAACTTTAAAGTTAATACGTTGACCATATTGGGACAGGCATTACCTCTAGTTTATCAGAGAGATGGTGAATTTCCTCTGACAGGAGAAACAATTCCATCAATCTGATCTACAATGATGACATTATCCCTATTCATTACCAATTGGCTGGACGAAAGCAAATAGAAATGCTGAGAGAAATCATAGAAAATCATGGATATTTCATTATGAATCAGGAGTTTGAGGACCATACCACCAGGATTGCAGATCATAGTTAACATGGGATTGACATTGAAGGTACCCAAGCTGTTGTATGGAGAGGTTGTAGCCCCTGGATGAAATCCAGAGTATAGCCATGGGTGGCTCCTGGAATAGTTATGCTGGACCATGGTGAAATCTGTGTTCTTCTGGCGAATTTGAGTGGAAAAATGATGAAGATCATGAAAAACCAGATCTTCATGTTTGTCCAATTGATCATGGTGGCTTAATTGAGGAAATTATATTATTTTGAGACCATCAATGAGATGGGATTGCTGGCAGGGATGACTGAGAGTATCAATCTATTGGTTGACTGAGAGCAACTTGCTGATCTGATGGAAAGACAGAAGGAGGAGGTGCTCAAATTATTTAGAAAGTATTGGGAAATCTTTTCCCAGGACGATCATGATTTGGGATATGCGAAGAACGTCATCCATAAAGTCAATACTGGGTAAAACTTAACAATAAGAATGAGACTGATCTGACAGTTGAATCCCAATGAAGTGGTAGTGGAAGAGGATATCAGCAAACTAGTGAAGCACGGGCTCCTAGTTCCATCATCAATGTCCCTGGGTGAGCCCTATCCTGATTGTGAAGAAGAAGGATGGCTCTAATTGGGTAGTGATTGACTATTGAAAGCTGAAAAAAATAACAAATAAGGATTCATATCCACTACCACAAAATTGACAATGCATTATATTGATTGTGAGAAGCAAAGTATTTCTATGCATTAAATCTAATATCAGGATATTGGAAAATCGATTTGCCAAGAGAAGACAAGGAGAAATGTGCGATCATCAAAGCACAGGGGCTATACCAACCAACTTGGATGCTCCAAGGTCTTTGTAATATGCCTGTGACGTTCCAGAGGGCTATGGACGCCATATTAATGACTTGAAGTTGTCATGCGTCCTGTTGTACTTGGATGACATAATTGTGTTCAGTAGGACAATTGCTGACCATTTACACCACTTGAAAGAGGTCTTCAAGTGAATTTCCACAGCTAACCTGAATATTAAGCTGATGAAGTGCCACTTCTTTAAGAAAGAGTTGGATTACTGGGGTTCGCCATCAACTCCAGTGGACTGCAGCTGCTAACCAGAAGATTAAGGACATAGAGTGAATGGCCATACTGATAAGTGTTCAAGATATCCAAGTGTTTATTAGAATCAGATATTACTGAAGATTTATATGTTTTTTAAAGAATTGCCAAGCCCCTTTTTCATTTATTGAAGGATCCAAAAAAATTCATTTGTAATGAAGAGGCCAGAGTTCTTTTAATGAGTTGCGTCAGTGTCTGATAAAATTGCCAATTTTGAAATATCCAAATTTCAATCAGGAGTTTATAGTGCAGAATGATGCTTCATTAATGGCGATAAACGCCATCCTGAGTCAAGTAGATGAGATCAGGGATAAGCATCTGGTAGCCTATGTGAGCCAGACATTATCAGCATCAGAACTGAATTACGTTGTTACTAAGCATGGATGCCTTATGGTGATTTACGCCTGTAAGCAGTTTTGGGTGTATATTCATGGTACGCATTTTAGAGTGGTGATGGACCACTCCTCCTGCGTTGGCTGCATAACTTAAGAGAACTAGAAGAACATCTGGCCCGATTGGTATTGAAGCTTCAAGCTTTATGGCTTTGACAAATTCACCAAGCTGGAGCTTCTCATCAAAATGTGGATGGCTTATCAAGGTTACCGTTGATCCAAGTGGTATACCAACAGGCTGATGATCTGTTTCTTAGAATGGTCAATGGAGAAATTGGGAATGCGCCCTGAGAGATCCAAGGTGCACTTTGGAAAATGATGGAAAACACCAAGACCAAGGATGGACAAGTGTTTAAGACAATTGATGGGAAAAACTGTTATTCCCAAGACCATCATAACACGCAATAATCATTCATGCTGGTCATAAGGTTGTTGGGAATGGAGGCCTAAGGAAAATGACCAACCACATTTTCCAGTACTGTTACTGGGAGTCTATCAACTATGATGTGGCCGATTATCTGGTTTGCTGTGTGGAGTGACAGTTGCACTAAACCCACAAGAGCACAACTGGATATTGACCGGTAAATCCTGGATTTGCCTGTAATACAGTGTCCATCAATGTGATGGGACCACTGACTATGAGCACAGGGGGAGTCAAATATTTATTAGTTGTGATTGACCATTGACTAGATGTGTTGAGATAAAGGCTCTGTTAAAGTGGACACTGCAAGTAACGCACATTTTTCTAAGATCAAGTTGTATACCACCCTGGATGCCTGCAAGTTTTTTAAGTGACAATGGAACAAATTTTACGTCCCACATGATCCCAGGGTTGAATGAGATAATGGGGATCTGAGGATTCATGTCAGTACCCTACTGGCCAGAGATGAACGGACTGTTAAAACAAGTAAATGGTTACTGGCCATGTATCTGAAGAAGCTGGTCACTGGGTCAACTTCTTCATAAGGACTATACCTCAGTTTGGTGATGTTCGCATATAACATCAGTCACCATATGTTAACAGAAAAAAGCCATTTGAGTTGTTGTATGGAAAGAAAGGCCGCGTTACCATTGATTCTATATTTTGTGGTTGAACCAAAATTGGGGGATGAAAGCCAAGTAGTACTTGCTCCAACTTTTAATTATCCCAATCAAGATGCAATTGCAAGCATTCAATATGACCTTGAAGATAAAACTAAGAGAAATCTAATGGACAATAAGAACTGACTGACGTTATCCAAATAACACATATGTGATAAAGTAGCTTATTGTGACATGCTTGGCTTTAGAAGAAGAAACAAGTTAGATGTGCTATGGTCAGGTCCATTTGAGATTATTGCCATGACGGCAATATACGCATATTCCATCAAGAACCACGTGGATGGAAGGATTGTTAATCAGGTCCATGTTAAGTATATAAAGCAGTGGATCCAAAGAAAAATGTGAGTGTTTCTGATTGACCGCTGAACCATTGATATGGTTATGTCCTGATATTTTTTAGGTTAAGTCCTAAAAAGGACCTCTAAACCAAAATAAATGGGCAAGTCTTGAAAATAAGACCTCTGAACCATGATAACTGGCAGGTCAGAGTATACCTAGGAACCAGTTGGGGTAATAACAAATAAAAAGATGGACTGCTGAATCAAGTGAAGGTCAATTCCCATATAAAAAGAAGAAAAATGACAAAATGACAAATTAAAAAAAACATTAAAAAATGCTCATAAAAACATATTTTTATAATTTTTTATTGGTTATCCTTGACATGGAGATGATTCCGCCTATGTCACATATTGGAGGAGGGAGGATGTATAGCAGTAAGAGTAAATAAACCATCAAAATATATTTGAGATAAAATGCTAGAAAGGGTATGACCTACACAAATTCAAGTTTGTTGAGCGGAGGCTGAACCCCTGAAGAATGCAACAAGGGTAAGAGAAATTGAGATGTCAGTACTTGCCAATTGCAATACCCCAGATTGGGGAGGGTGTCAGGGAGACAGCAAGTTAATTTTAGACTATCCTGCCAGTTTAAGTGCTGAAGCACCCAAATGACAAGCCTGAATGCCAGTGGCACTGCTGCTTACACGACTGTTATGAAACCAGGAAGGGAATTTGCCACTAAAGGCCCATGAGCATAGTTGTGTATAAGAACTTAGCAAAAAACCAGGTCACCATGGCCATGGGGCCCATGGGATGCTAAATATATTTGGGAAGGGTGGTTTAAATTTTAACATTATAAAACTGGAATTGGGTTAGAGGGATTTTTATTGAAAAGTTAAATGAAGAAATTAACCAACAATTTCCTCAGTGCAATGTGACTGATTAAATAGTGTTCAATTTGGTAGCTTTCCAAAGCAGAGATTGGGGCCCTTAAATTTTGACCTAATTTGAAAAATATTGAGGGAGGGGGAAATAATAACTTTAATTTGAACTTATATCAGGGGATTGGCACAGGTTAATTCACTATCAGTTTTTCTGCGAATGCCTGATATGAGGCTTTACTGCATTTGAAATGGTTAGTGCGATGGCATCTGTCCCAAATGGGAAACAGGAATTCCCCAGGATCACCCCACATAGATGTGGTCCCAGTGGGTCAGAAGCGGGTTCAGGATGACCAACCCACCCATGCCCAATCACTGGGGTGTTTGCTCAGCCAAATGGGTACCATCAATTGCCAGTCCCAACCTTTGTAATGAGGGTTGTCAAATTATGTGGTTGGCTTAAAAAAACCCTTTTACAACCTACAGATTGGGCCAATTTTCCCAACTAATGCTTAAACTAATAATATAATTAAGAACCCAGTAAAATAACACAGCTTGGGCCAATTATTGCTACGTGGATTTAATTATATTACTAAAGCTCATGCTGAATATCCCCACAAATTTATGTTAACCTTCTCTGCAACTACTTGGCTGGGTTGATCAACTCAACGTCAATTTAATTAATTATTCTATTGGCAACTTGGGCCAAATACATTCGCACAGATGGGCCAACTTCTGCCCCAATCCTTGGCAACTAGTCCTGATTTTAATGGGACCAATATTAAGAAATTTGTATAAAATTATTCGGGGATGACCTGAATTTATGTTTAAAAGTCCCATGGACAATCAAAAGAATGAACAACATAATCAATTTTTGCCCTAGGGTGAAAATTCATATGTTGATCTACATAATTGGCATGATAGCACTTGCGTGAACCACCCAAAAGGGGTTACTTAGTGCTATCGAGGAAGAGGCCTGCTGAGATCCTGATTAGGGGGCGTCATTTACTTCAATGGAAGCAAGAATTTCACAGAAGGTGTATTTCATCAGCAGTATGCCGAAACTCAAATCCAGAAGATCTTAGGACAATATTGCATGCTTTTATTGCAATTTTTGTACCTGAAATCCTCCCAATTTTAAGAGTATTTTGCCACCAATAAACCTTATAAAAGGTTTCAGTTGTATCAGTTCAAGGGCCAAACTGAGGTGGTAAAATATCTGTTGAAATTTTGTACTCTGATGTGGCCAGGAGATGCCCTAGAGGTATAAATACTGGTGCCTGGCCTAATGAATATCATTGAATAATCTAGTCTAATAAAAGTCTATTTTATTTCATCTTTATTTAATTTGTATCTAAAGTCGCCTTTGGAGAGTGTTGGCAAGCTGGGATCTCAGGATCCACAGCTTGCAACTTTGCCTGCCTCAGCTGAAGTTCCTGATTACAAAGGGAAAATTATGTTTTTCTTTCTCATAACAAATACTTTAGTTACTATGCTTTGATTCAAATAGCAAATTTTGATAATCACACACAGGAAAGATGGGCGACTTTGATAACAAAAATAATACAACATGGGCGAGCGTCGCAGCAAGCAGTGCGCTCAACAGTGCAACTAAGGGCAAGAAACGCCCTGGAGGGGGACCAGGAACTCAAGCCATAAAAAAAGCACAAACTCAGACACCATCTGGGCTTATGGTATTTACTGTAAAGCACGCGCAATACATGTACATTCAATTCAACCAACCTTTGTCAAAGGTGGAACACAGGATCAGACTCTTCCTTGGGGATAAGTCACCGACCCTGTGGGAGAAAAATGTGAGGCACAGCCCTCACTTTTCCCTCACGCGGTGTACATAGCCACCAACAACATGGGCCATGGCTGGACAATATTGGTTTTGAAACAGCCGATGAAACCAATGCTGCAGCAAAAATCTGCGTGGAAATTGCCCTCCCTGAGGGCAAAAGATTGTGCGCACTGCGCGCACCAGATGGAACAAAGAGAAAACTTTGTTCATCTCCTTTGAATCGCTCCCCACCAACCTTCCTCATAAGGTAATCGAGGAGGAGCTCCGCAAAGGTCTTGTGGCCTATGGAGAAATCCAACAACTTGAATTACAGCGATTTCACTTAATTCCTGACCTGTGCACGGGCAAAGCTATCACTGTAATCAACCCCTTCCCATAAGTGGAAGAGGATTTATCCAGAATTCCCGCGCAGCAGAATTTCACTTCACAGATGGGGGCCAGTCAGCTGCATTCCAAGTTACACCAGAACGCGCACCACCCATTTTCAACCACCGTGGCTCACTGGGCCACAAAGAACATGCATGCCCTGTAAAAGAGGGCTTAATGGAAAATGATTTTGTGAAGAAGCTATAGATGAAGATAATGAAAACTTCGCCAAAATGACTGATGGCCACCACCCATTCCGCTGGGGTGAAGATGGACTATACTCCATCGTGGACCCAGTTACAAGTAAACAGCATAAAGCAGCACAAAAAGCCCGCAAGAGAGCAGCAGCTGAAGCGGTGGCACACGTGGAATCCGCCATTAACCACAGACAAATTCAGGAGGATATTTTGGATATTCACCAAACCAACCAATCAGAACAATATGCCCAGGTCAAAAATTTTCACAGTAACCAGACTGTGCCACAAAGCGTCATCAGTCATGCACATACTGAGGAACAATGCAACCGCAATTTGGGTGAAAATGCAGTGCACAATGCAACAAAGTTGAACCTCAAAAATATAAAATTTAATCAACAACTTGCATCAAATCAACATGAGACCTGTGCAGGAAAAGTTGACGCAAATGCAAAAAACTGCAATTCCCTTGAATCATTGGGTCAGATCAAGGGAACCAACAATGGCATTTATAAAGTTGGAGTACGGACGTGGAGCATGGTCAAAATGAGCCGCGGTGGGATAGGACCATAGGGTCCTCCCAACTGCTCCTGAGGCGCCGCGGGCACCTCAGTGTCAATAGGGACGTTATACATCGCGGGAGCCAGGGCTCATATGTCCCAAGCCAAAAATCTGGCATTCCTGCGAAAATTCTTGTAGACATCTTGGCCATCCAAGAAACCCACTGCCTACAAGGGGAAGAAGAATCCTGGTCAACCAGGGTCACACCATCACAAATAAGTATGGACGTCTCACTGTGGGGTGATAGTCCAAAACAACAAGAAATTTAAAATTACAAATTCATCATCACACTTGCACGGTCAAGTCCTGGTAGCAACAATCACATGCTAAGATGAAATAATTTCGTTAGCATGTATCTATGCACCGTGCACTGCAACTGAGAGAAAAAAAGTTTTGAAAAATTTCTACTCTCACCCTCCCACCAGATATCATCATGTTAGGCGATTTCAACTGCTAGGATAACCCCAATACAGATCGATGGCCTAATCCCAGGGGATACCCACCTGGACACATTGAATATTGCACAATGAAGGCATCTCTTGGTTTACAGGATGCTCTTCCCCCTAATTCACCGATCCTTCCCCACATGCCAAGACCCAAAATACGCGAGGGACTGCTCATATCAATGAGTCATATTGACCACATCCTCATCCCACAATCCCACCACTCAAGGATCTCCAAATTTACAACAAAAAAGATCAATTTTTCTGATCACCGGTTTAGTTATGGTGCAGTTAGCGCCAACCCAATCCACACACAGGTGTCGCCTTGGAGAAAGCTTCACCCAGAAAATATAAAATTGCCCAAGATATCTGACTGGGTTGAAAACAAGGCTACAAACCCAGAATTCACAGCCCCATTCACTTTGGATCCCATTAGAACCTGGGAAAATTTCAAGAAAGATTTAATCAACAAAACCCAACATATTGCATCACGCAAGTACACCTCGGACACAGCCACAATCAAGCGTACCTTGGCAGAACTAGACCACCTGGAAATAAATACTCTGAGATCTGGCTATAGCCCTAATTGGGGACGCAAATGGGCAGAAATTTCAGCCCAACTTAACAATCTCATCTTCAAACATTAACACAGAATCAAAGTATCAAACAAAGGTAAGTTCATAAAGGAAGGCGAGACCTGTTTGACATACTTTTTCTGCCAATTCCACTCCCGTGGAAACCAGCCCGCATGCACACAGGTCTGCAAGACCAACGGCACCATGGCAACTGACCCTGAGGAGGTCAAGGCGGAAGTACATCACTATTACACCGAATTATATCGCAATATGCCAACAGATCCACAAAAAATTAAAGAATTTATTCAAACTGCCAAGATACAAAGTACACCACCAAATTACAATATACTATCCCTTATTACATGGGAGGAGCTTTGGGAAACAATTCGCGGTGCACCACGTAGGAAATGCCCAGGGCCTGATGGGATACCCTACAATCATACAAAAAATATTTTCACCAAATCGCCCCCCTCCTATTGGCGTCAATGAACCAGAGTTTGTTGGAAACACGCCTATTACCAGGAGGCCATGAATCCTACGTTATAACCTTATATAAAAAGGGTGACAAGTTGGACCTGGCCAACTGGCGCCCAATTGCACTCTCCAACACTGACACAAAAATACTAACAAAAAATCTAGCAGCTAGATTAGGCGCAATTGCATCTGACGTCCTATCACCCAACCAGTTTGGGTTTATACCAGGGCGTTCAAACTGGAACAACATATACACCCTGTTGCAAACATTTGTCAATCCAAAGCAACTGGAGCCCTAGTCTTCTTAGACCAGGAAAAGGCGTAAAACCGTGTTAGCTGGCCATACCTAAAAGAATGTCTACATGCCTTCAAACTCCCATCAAGATTCATAAAATGGACGATGCTCCTAACAGAATCTGCAACTATGGCTGTATGCGGCCCTGGATTCCTAACAAACAATATCAAACCACACAGAGGGCTCAAACAAGGAAATCCCCTCAGCCCACTGCTATACAATATAGCTTTGACCCGCTCCTCCAAGTAACTGACTCAAAACTCATGGGGATAAGCGCGCAAGGACAACCAACAGTCAAGATACTGGCCTTTGCAGATGTCTGCGTAGCGGGTATAGCAAACAATGAAGATGCCCGACAGCTGGAACACACTCTAGATGAATACTATAAGGTGAACAATGCATCGCTCAACAAAAGGAAGACAGAAATCATCCTCTTAGGCAAATACACAAACAATTGAGCCACAACATCAGAAACTCACACCAACACTCAAAAAAAAACCCAATTTTTTACCCTTTACAACATTTCCCACCACCACTCCTGTCTGACACCTTGGAATCTGGCTAGAATCAGGGGGATATGCTAATGAGACAATGGAAAGTAACCTGTTACAACGGGTATCCAAACGCGTAGCCTCCCTCAAGGGGAGAACCCCAGGACTAACAGGACGAGTTACAGTTGCTAACTCGCTCATCCTCCCAATACTGTGGTACCAGGCCCATGCGATAGTCTTCTCACCTAACTTTATAACCTCAATCCGCGCGCTTATCCAGGGCTGGCTGTGGCCTGGCTCTCACCCTCCTATACGGATGAAAACACTATTTGGTCCACGCTCAACCGGAGGCATGAGACTATTAGATTTTGAGAGCCATGCCAATCACATCCTAGGTACCTGGATAAAGGAAATCCTTGCTCCAGACCTCCCACAACAACATTGGTCCAGAGCAGCAAGGACTAACTTTGCACAGGCGCTCAAATTAACCAACCCACATAGTCCACCCAGACTACTTTCATACCTTGCCAAGCACCCTACTGCAACAGGTCCGCATGGAACCTCCCCTCATTTCAAACATATCCTCAGAACTATCCGCCGTATGGGATGGACCATAGAGAACATGGGTACTATACAGGGAAGGGGACGACCCAGCCCCCAATTCAAATTAAGAAACCCAGAAAACCACCCCCAGAGGGATATGCTCGCAACAACCCCAAGCATAGCTAGGATAGAATACCTAAATATGCTGGACATTCCCTATAATTTAACCACACAGAAAGCAATGTGGAAAATGACACACCACCCACTCCTACAACCAAGGATAAGAGCAAACGCCTGGCGCTGTTTGAGAAGGACCTATAGGATGGCGGACCGCTCCAACTCCCTCCACAAAACATGTGCAGTATGTGGAGGGGATGGATCCCTACATCACCGCCTAGAAACATGGCCCCAACCAAAGCTATATGGCAGGAAGTCGCACGCCTGCTCAAGATTCAAAATGAACAGGAATTCTCAATATCAAAAAGTATCTTCACGCTCCAGATCAAGTCACCAATCCCATCTACCCTCCGCTCCCTAATACCCATTGCAATGTGGAAAATACACACAATTGCATTAGATGCGTTCAAGGGCATGGTCCCAACCATTCATGGGATTATTAACAGATTACATGTCCACTTATTAGAGCACTTCCAAGCCTGGCTCTATGGATATATGAGACCAAGACAAAAAGCGCTCATAGAATCATGGTTCCCACTCTGGTTCCTCCACACAGACCCTTTCCTTCACAACTGCTCCATAGCAGGGGAAACCCCCTCAGAGTAGTGCACCAACCCCCATACCTGGCAGTCCCGCTGGCAACAGTGGTAACCTGAGTACCATGGGGTGCCTAATTTTTTATAATTGTTAGTTATTCTCTTAGTTTCACATATATTCAGTAATGTCTGTCCCCTGGTTGGCTTACCTCAGTTAAATAAAAACAAAGGGAAAATTATGCCCAAAATTGGCCATAAGAGGCGAGGCAAGTTTAATAGGCCTAGTGAGTTGTTAAATGGTCCAAATCCCATAAACTACAGGAGCTATAGAGGATCAACCATCAGAATTTTGGCCCCAAATAGACATGCAGAATAAAAATTTCCAAGAGAGTGATCCTCAGATTTTGACAATTGGTGCTCACTCAAAATTGGTGACACTCTCTGAGATGAATTTAAATACCCATTTCCTGGAAGATTTGGCCAGATGAGGAAGCAACGTCAAGATGGAATCTAGCTCTGAAGTGGGTACTTCCTTCTCCCTGGATATTATCACAGTGGGGGGAGCTCATGCAGATACAACAATCCCAAACCCAGATACTCCCCAACGGAAAAGAGGGCCAATTATGAACAATAAAACACCAAAATGTTCAAGAAGCTGTTCCTGAAAATTTGCCAATCCTAACCATCCTGAGTCTATTCCTAAAAAGACTCAATAAGATGGCCAATAAAAAAGAAAAAAAAACAAAAAAAGAGGAAAAAAGAGAAAAGAATAAAAAAATTATACATATAAATATTAGCATTGCATAAAAAATAATTAAAAAATATATAAATAAAAGTATATAAACTAAAAAAAATATATATATAATACCTAATAACTACTATAGTTTGAACTTGGGGTGGGGAGAGGATCCTACACCCAAATTGCTGGCAGGCCAGGCCAAAATTGATAAGATGATTCCATTCCAGAATTGTTGGCAGTTTGGGCCAAAATTAACAATAAAAAGAATTTCACTCCAGAGTCATCAGCCGTTCAGGACAAAAAGGATTTAACTCAAGATTTGTCAGCCAGTCAGGCTGAAATTTACAATAATGTGAATTCAACTCAATATTTGTTGCTGGTTGGGCCAAAATTAACTATGACGATGATCAGTGAAGGTTACTTGGGAATCATAGGGCTTATGTTCAAGTCAAGTGGGGGGATATGTCAAATTCTGTAGTTGACTCAAAAAAAAACCCTTCAACAACCTACAGATTGGGCCAATTTTCCCACCTAATGCTTGAACTAATAATCTATTTAAAACCTAGTACAATAACATGGCTCAGGCCAATTATTGCTACATGGATTTAATTATATTACTAAAGCTCATGCCAAATATCCCCACACATTTAGGTTAACCTTCTCTGCAACTACTTGCCCAGGTTGATCAACTCAACGTCAATTTAATTAATTATTCTATCAGCAGCTTAGGCCAAATACATTCGCACAGTTAAGCCAATTATCTCTTCCCCAATCCTTGGCAACTAGTCCCAATTAATTGGGACCAATATTAAAAAATTTGTATACAAGATATTTTGGGGATGGCCCAAAGTTACATTTAAAAGTTCCATGGATAATCAAATGAATGAACAACATAATCAATTTTCCGCCCTAGGGTGAAAATTCATATATCAATCTGCGTAATTGGCATGATAGCACTTGCGTGGACTGCCCAAAAGGGGTTACCTAGTGCTATCAAGGAAGAGGCCTGCTGACCTCCTGATTAGGGGTGCGTTATTTACTTCAATGGAGGCATGAATTTAACAGAAGGTGTATTTCATCAGCAGTATGACAAAACTTAAATCAAGAAGATCTTATTGACAATTTTGCATTCTAATATTGCAATTTTGTACCTGAAATCCTCCCAATTTTGAGAGTATTTTGCCACCAATAAACCTTATAAAAGGTTTCAGTTGTATCAGTTCAAGGGCCAAACTGAGGTGGTAAAATATCTGTTGAACTTTTGTACTCTGATGTGGCCAGGAGATGCCCTAGAGGTATAAATACTGGTGCCTGGCCTAATGAATATCATTGAATAATCTAGTCTAATGAAAGTCTATTTTATTATATCTTTATATAATTTTTATCTAAAGTCGCCTTTGGAGAGTGTTGGAAAGCTGGGATCTCTGGATCCACAACTTGCAACTTTGCCTGCCTCAGCTGAAGTTCCTGATTACAAAGGGAAAATTATGCCCAAAATTGGCCATAAGAGTCAAGGCAAGTTTAATAGGCCTATTAAGTTGTTAAATGGTCCAAATCCCATAAACTACAGGCGCTATAGAGGATCAACCATCAGAACTTTGGCCCCAAATAGACATTCAGTATAACAATTTCCAAGCAAGCAATCCTCGGATCTTGACAAGGGTTTTGAAATGTAAGCAACAAACCCTGATGGTGATACATGCCCATCAGGGAAAAAGCCTGAAATCTTGAGAGGAGTTTAGAGTCAGCAACCATACTGCTTAATGGCTTAGTGCCATTAACAATTTTGACTGAGAATTCATTATTTGTCCCCTTCTGGTTATTAGTTGTGTACTCATTGGGCTCTAATCCTATAGATTTTGGACAATTTGACTTCGATTTTGAGGATTCAGTGCCATTGGCTTTATAAAGTCCATCCAACTCATGGGGATGACAGTTTCCTATGATTTTTGCACAGATTTCCTTTATCTAGAGAACTAAATCAGTGGAGGCAAGCGTGGGAACCAAGGAAGGAATCTTTAAAGGGAGAGCTGTTACCCAGCACTCATCTACTACATGGGTAAGGTCGCCCTGTGCGATGAGAGGTACAGCTGCCCTATTTGGACCCTTTTTATTAGGAAATTGGAAAATCGCCTGGTTCATGCAGAGGGGAAGTTCCTCTTGGACTTGAATTACCCTTTCCTTTTGCCAAAGGAGGGGTGCCACCCTGAAAACTGCGTGAGAGCTACATTTTTTGAGCCTTGGGCAACTTGATCGCCAATAAAGTAGCAATTTTTGAGGGGGTACTGGGAGCATCAGGATTGGACACGTGGAAAGCCTTAACCAGTTCCATGCAGTTTGCACAATCTTGAGCCTTGATCCAACTATTCTCATAGTCTGGATAACCCTTCCAAGCGACGAGATATTGAACTGACCTCTGAGATATGTGGGATGTTAAAATGTCCTCCACTTTGGCCTCCTCTGCATCCTCAATCACTATCAGCTCAGGATCCAAGAGAATAGTCCCTTTGAATGGGGACAGCTGAGATACATTATAGACTGGATGTTGCTTCCAGTGATATGGCAACTTCAACCAGAAAGCACCATTACCCAAATTCTCCTCCACCAAGTGGGGACCTGAACGCTTGCTTGCAAACTTCTGGGAGGGTACTTGCGTCCTCAAATGGCACATATTGAGAATGACATATGAACCCACCACAATATTATGGGCAGGAAGCTGCTTCCAATCTGCAAATACTTGTAGTCACCGATAGCCTTAGTAAGATGCTCCTGCACCAAGGACTGGGTAGATTGAATTTGCTCTGCATGATTCGCGGCAGCTGGGACCTCTGGCCGTAGAAAAGGGCCTACTGAAATGAGGGGTTATACCCCAAGGTCGCTTCATATAGAATAAAACCCCTTAGAGGCATGCGTTTCATTATTTAAAGTGAATTGAGCAAGAGGAAGGTCATTGGCCCAGGTATCCTGTATGGCCGCAGCATAGCAGCGCAAGTACTGTTCCAAGATCTGATTAACCTGCTCAGTTTGTCCAGCATACTGGGGATGATATGCTGTGGATCAACAGGATGTAAAGTTTAAAATTTTAAAAGCTCATTCCAGAACTGCGCTGTAAACTGGGGCCCACGGTCAATGATAATCTCCTGCGGGAGACCAAACATAGAAAGCACATGGCGCACAAAGAAATGGCAGTTTCTCTTGAAGAAATGGAGGAAGAGCATGGGAAAAATAGGGCAAATTTTGTAAACCAATCAACCACCACTATCACCATAATAAATACGTTAGAACAGGAAAGTTTGCCAACAAAATCCATGGTCATCAATGTCCACGGACCCTCAGCTGTTGTAATGGGTGAAGGAGACCATTTTTTTATTGATCTGACTTGACCTGCGCACAGGTAACACAATTGGCGATCCATGCTGGTACATCTTTTGACAAGCCCATCTAATTATAGATATGCTTAATCAAGTTAATACATTTCTTATTACCCAGATGGCTGACTATGGGGGTTGTGACGAGCCTGAAAAACTTCATCTCTAAAAAGAGGAAGAACCCACACCCGCAACTAAAAATGAATAAGACCCTCTGCCAAGGTATAGGGAATGCTTCTGAGCGGGAGGGACATTTGTTCCAAAAGCTCCACTCCTTCGGAACAGGTCATTTGGGCTGCTAAAACCTGTGAAATAATAGGTGCATTGGGAGCTAAGTCCACTGATGAGACTATGGGAGGGATGATGGATAAGATTTGAGTGGTAGGGCTAACGGTAACCAGATCCACCTCATCTGAATCTACAGGGCAATGTGCAGAGTTACGACTAAAACAGTCAGGAAAAACATTCAACACTCCTTTCACAAACTCATATTTGAAGCTAAAGCTACACAAATCCCAGTAGGTTTGAGCTTGCCTATGTGCCAACTTCCTGTGGTTTGCGGAAGTAGAGAAGGTCCTGATGATCTGTTTTCACTGTTAACTTGTGTAGAGCCCTGCAAACGATACCGCCAGTGGGTCAGAGCTCATGCCATGGGTGCCAGCTCCTTATCATAAATGACCTAAGACTGTTCCATAGGAGAGAACTTGCAGGAAAAATAGCGATAGGGTGCTCTAAACCTCATGCTCCTGAAGCAATGCAGCCCTCACTGCAATAGATGAAGCATTGCATGCTATGACATAGGTCTTGGAGGGGACCGCATGTTTCATGATAGGAGGAGACAAAAACACCTCTTAAATTAACTCAAACGCCTGATGGCAATCAGGCGTCCAGCGAAAGGGGACATTCTTACCTGTAAGTGGATGAAGTGGGGCAGCTAACTGGGATAAGGCAGGGGAGAATTTTTTTTAATAAAATATAGTGCCCAAGAAGCTACTTAAATGCTTTTGGGTCATAGAGTGAGCTACTCGCAGATGGCGTCCAACTTGTTGGGGGGGAATAGCGTACCCATCTTTTAAGACAAGATTGCCCAAAAAGGTAATCTCCTCCCTATGAAAAGTGCATTTTGAAGGCTTTACGAACAGGCCTGCCTTGTGCAAGGCAGCTACTACCGCTTCCATATCTTTTGCGTGTTGTTTGGGAGTTGGGGAGGGTACCAAAAATATCATCAATGTATGCAACCGTTCAAGTGAATCAGAGATCACCCAGCACACTATCAATCATTCTTTGGAATGTGGCCAGTGCATTTTTAACCTGAAGGGCATTATTTAAAATTTGGAAAACACCCCTTTTCGTTCAGATAGCAGTAAGCCATTACTGACCTTCCATCACCCAAATCCTAAAAAAGGCAATAATAAGATTATGTTTGGAGAACACTCATAGACTTATCAATTGCTTGACTGATTGTCTGCTCCAACGGCAAAGGATAGGGATCATGGATTTGATTTTATATAAGTGTCCATAATCCACGCAGGGACAAAAGGAACCATCAGCCTTCTTGGCAAAAACAATGGGAGAAGCAACTGGTGATGTCTCTTTTAAAACCACCCTTTCTTAAGCATGTCATCCAACCATGCATTGGGAGTGCCTCCTCCTCTGCTGTATGCGGGTACAATGGACAGTTAGTATTCACCGCCTGCGCTATTGTTCTAAACATAAATCGAAATTTAGTATGAGGGGGAGACAGTCCGCTATCTTGGAATTTAAATGACTTTGATATCCCATCAATGTCTCAGGGAAATTAGATGGGAGATCTGCAGGGGAAACAAGGGAAGTGATGGAACTGTGGCCTTGAGTTTTACTAAGGGTATCCACTAAAGGAAACTCCTCCTCCATCTGGTCATTAGCAAATGACAACATAATGGACTCCAGGTAAATTTTAACATGCTGTCAATGCCACCAACACACCCCTAAGATTACTGGAAACACCAAGATCAGAATTGCAGAGAACTGATCACAAAAGCTAAACTTGTGAACAGAGAAAGGTACTGGGTGTCAAACTAGGTACATGGGCTGGGATTCCAAAGAAGCGACCATCACCATAGCACCCAAGTCCAGGTCAAGTTCCAAGTGGTAAGCTAACTCTACATTCATAAAATTACACGCTTCTCTAGTGCCCACCAGGGCCTCAAAGGACACATGGTGAGCTCTAATACTAATCTTCATGGGCAATAAAATGTAAGCGAAATTCTCTTTATTGGCAGCTATAGTTAAATCTTTAAATAAGGAAGAGATTGTATTAGGATTGGTGGAGACTACAAGGTTCACGACAGGAGTAGATACTTCATAAGTTGGAATGCCAGAATATATTGACATGGGCATGAGGGCCGCAGCAACTATTGAAATTGATTCAGACAATGATTTGGAGCTGGGATTTGACACCAAGGCCACCTCAGCAGCTCCTAGCATGAAGATCCTATTTTGGAGGGTGGGTTTAAACATATTAAGAGGTACTAGGCTATTGTGGCCATAGTAGAACTTCTTCACAACACTATTCAGCTGAGATAAAAGAACCACTGCTGCGCCCATCTCAATGAGAAGGGTGGAAATAGTTAAGACTAATGGTTGTTTCATTATGTCAGGAAGATAGCAAGTTAATTTTAAACTTAACTGACAAATTGAAGTGCCTAAGCACCCAAATGGCAAGCCCAAATACCAGTGGCACTACTGCTTGTGCGACTGTTATGAAACCAGAAAAGAAAAATTACCACTAAAAGCCAATGAGCCATATTCATGTATAAGAACCTAGCAGCAAATCAAGTAAACACAGCCATGGGGCCTGTGGGTTGTTAAAATATATTCAGGAAGGGTGTTTGTTGGAATTTTGCACATATTCCCAGATGTTAGATTACCAGGAATTGCTAGGAGATAATTCCCTAAGGCGAAGCGAATTGGAAATTGGTTGGCCCAAGTTTTGAAATAACTACGTTTGGGGGATTTTGGGATATTCACCTGGTTGTATCCATAAGGAATTGATCTGGATGTATACTTAAGATCTCATAGGGTGGAGTTGCTGATGAAATAGGGGCATCTGATAGTGATTAACTATCAGGTCTACTTATTAGGATCAAGTCTGGTTTCATCACTGACTGATTGGGAATGAATAGCAAGTTTTGAGGTAAGTGATACCTCCTTCAACTAGCGAATCAATCAGTTGGTGCGTGACCTGCCTTAATGAATAATAAGTCTCATTACCTAAGCAGATCGCTAGCCAAATATGGTTAGTTCGCTTGGATTGAGAGGAAAACGTTAGGGACAAGTTTTCTGACTCTTTTCATTTAAGTCTCGAGGATGTCCAATGATGGAATACTAGCCAGGATGGGGAAGACCATTGCTGCCAAGACGAGGATGGGTGATCCAATGGCAACAGCTACCGTTTCATCAAAGAGGTGTCAACTGAGGGTTAGACAACTGAACCTTACTATAATTTCCTAGAATTATCTACTAATAAAAAATGATAATAAAACAGTACTTACAAGAACAGCATTTAGTAAAGAAGTACTATAGTTTTCATCCAGTATATAGTTTAAGTAGTAAACCATTATCAGCTTTCCATTGTGCTATTCTTCACAAGGATATTATTGCTATGTAAAATAATGGTAGACTCTTAGTGAAAAGAATAAAGATCTGAGAGGGGATCTAGAGAAGAAGGAGACACAATTGGGGATTGCTGCCAACTGTGTGTTGGACTGAAGAGACTGTCACCAGGGAATCTCAGAGAAGATCAGGTTGGACAAAGTGAGGGAATAAATCTCTAGATCATGACATCTCAAGTATTTAATCGGGAATACTAGCCAAGAGTTAGGCCAAGATATAAGAATTCATACTCAACAACAGATAATAGTCATCATACTATTATCAACCGATAATATAATATACTATACAACGTGGACGAAGTGCACAAGAAACCAAACCTGTGCAGTAAAAAGATTATTAGGGTTGTTTACTGATAATAACCAAACAAGTAAATTTTTACAAGTTGATGCTCATTATAGGGGTAGTTGAGTTGAAGAATTTATAAGAATGTTGTACAAAGACAAGTTACGCAAACTGTGGACAAAATTGGCCACTGTGAATCAGAATGCCCTAAACACAGTGGATCATTGGAAATTTGCAGCCTTGAAAGAACGAGTCGCCAAGGTGGAGGAAAGGATAGATATTGTTGCAAGCTTCAGGAACGAGCTACTTGGGAAAGTAACTTTGTTGAAGAAGAAAGAATGGAATCTCATTCAAGAGGTCTTATACCTAAAAATGGAGTGAGAAGTGGATTGCGTTCATTTGAGAAATTTTAGTGTGGATATAGAGTGACTGATCAAACAGGCGGAGGAACTTAAAACTTACAAATTGTGGTTGTGAGCCAGATATGGCAAATGATGTCAAAGAAAGAAGTCCTCGCACAATACTTGGGAAGTTGAATACCCTGAGGAACATGCCACCCGCTTTTGCTGCCATTTTGGAGATGATGCCCAAAGTCACTCCTCAAGTTAGCTGAATGGCCGAACCTAAATAATTGGCTAGAGATAACTTGGAGGAATTTAAGGAAATGCCAAAATTGCCAACATTCCATCAGGATAACTCCCCAGCATTTTTCTGACTGTTCAATATGACCATGTATGGCTACAGGGATCATCAAAAGGCGTTGACAGTCATGAATTTCCTAGACACCAACTGTCAGAACTTAGTGTTGCCTCATCTGGAGGGGGACAGCTGGTCATATGCAGAGGCAAAGGCGGCCATCATGAAAGAATTCAGGAGTCTGAAGCACATGTCAAAGTGCCAACAAGAGTTTATGGGAATCCAGGTCCAAAAAGCTGATTCTCTAGCAAGCTTTGGAGATTTGTTTTACCTGGAGTCGCAGATCTTGGTTATAGCTAAAGTACTGGATGACTTCAATGCCAGAATTGCCTTGCAAGCGGCCCTTTGGCCCTATCATGATTTGCATCGCATGATTTCTTCCGTATACATGACATAAATAACTACCTTGAAAATGGTAGATAATTTTAGTATTTTGGGAGCGACATTTGATGCCCCAAATAGAAGCTTCAAATCCAATCTGGTATGCAATCTGAATTCCACGAAGGGAAACAAAGGAGCTAAAGATATGACCAACTAATTTGTGCCAGGGAATAAGCTCAAAGAATTCAAACAGTTGAATAAGAAGGAAAAGGTCTGCTATCAATGTGGTGGGAAAGGACATTTCTCTGTACACTGTAAGAAGCTGAAGGATCAGATCAACATGGTCCAGGTGAAAGAGTTGGCTGCCACTAAGGAATCAGGAAAAGGGCTCATGGCCTAGATGGGGAACAGTCTAGAGCTGCGGAGAAGCCTTTTCCTCCCAACGTCATGACTGAGGAAATTGATATCAGTGATCTGTTCGTGGATGATGAACAGGATCAGCTGTATCAAGTGGTCAATTTGAATGTAAATGCCATGACCAGAGATGGGGTGAAGAGAATCAACCCTGAGATAATCATTGAAGTTGCCCGGCCATATGCCCAACAACTGCCAGACAAGATGCAAACTGCCAAGAATCCTGAAGAATTATCTGAAGTCTGATTAGATTAGGCCAATTTGTCGATCCCCCTCAGTATGATAAATGAATTATTTCTTGATTTATCGGCATAAATTATTCACACCCTCAATTCAGTTAATAACACCGCTATTCACTCAGTAAACACTATATTGCAATACTCTGAGTGTATGTAATAGAAATACAAGTGAATTGAGTGTGGGTGAGGGCAATTGTTAACAGCGGAGTGCCCATCAATATTGTCTCAACCAAGCTGGTAAAGAGGATGAAGATCTCACTGGACTTAAAACATAAGAAGGAATATGTGGCAGCTGGGCTGAACACCACCATCTTCTGTGGAGCGTATAATGCTTTGCCACTATGATTCAGGTCGCTGGTGGTATCTGCGCCAGCAATAGTTTTGGCCAACAAAAACTATGACATTCTGATCAAAACGGAGTTTCTATGCAAGTATGGAGTTAAATGTAGCTTTGAGGATAATACGTTGACCATATTGGTCAGACGTTATCATTGGTATATCAGAAGGATGGTGAAGCTCCGCTGAATCAGAGAAACAACTTCATCAATCTAATATAAAATGATGGCATTGTCCCGATTTGGTACCAATTAGTTGGTAGGAAGTGACACAAAATGCCGGCAGAAATCCAAGAGAACTGGGGAATTCCACTAAGGATCAAAAATGAGAAGACCATATTGCCAGGATTGCAGATGACAGTCAACATGGGGTTGACATTGAAGATACCTGAGTTGTTTTATGGGGAGGTAGTTAGCCCCTGGAAGAAGTTCATAGTGGAGCCTTGGGTGGCTCCTGGGATAATAATGCCGGGCCATGGAGAAATTTGAGTTCTCCTGATGAACTTAAGTGAAAAACTGATGAAGATTAGGAAGAATCAGATCATCGCATCTGTTCATCTGATCCTAATGGCCTAATTGAGGAGATTTCATGATTTTAGGGACTCTCAATGAGATGGGATTACTGGCTGGGGTAATGAGAGCATCAACCTATTGGTTGATCAAGAGCAACTCACTGATCTGTCGGAAGGCCAGCAAAAGGAGGTGCTCAAATTATTTGAAAAGTATCAGGAAGTGTTTGCTCAGGACAACCATGATTTGGGATGCGTAAGAGATGTGATCCACAAGGTTGACACTGGAGAAAATTTGCCAATTATAATGAGACTGATCTGACAATTGAAAGCCACAAAGTGGTAGTGGAGGATGAAATCAGCAAAATAGTGAAGCATGGGCTTCTAGTTCCATCGTTGAGTACCTGGGCAAGTCTGATTATTATTGTGAAGAAAAAGGATGGCTCCAACCGGGTGGTGATTGAATACCAGAAGCTGAATAAAATTATGAAGAAGGATTCATATTCCCTACTGAGGATTGAAGATGTGCTAGATCGATTGGGAGAAGCAAAGTATTTCTCCACGATGGATCTGATCTCAGGATATTGGCAGATTGACTTGCCAAAAGATGACCAGGAAAAATGCGCAATTATTACCGTGCATGGGCTGTACCAACTGCCGAGGATGCCCCAGGGTCTATGTAATGAGCCTGCAATGTTTCAGAGGGCCATGGAGCTATACTGAGCAACTTGAAGTTGTCATGCGAAATGGTATACTTAGACAATATAAACGTGTTCAGTAGGACGTTTACTGAACACCTATACCATTTAGAAAGAAGTATTCAAGCGACTGTCTGTGGCTAACCTGATGATTAAGCTGAGGAAATGCCACTTCTTTAAGAAAGAGTTGGAATATCTGGGGTTCGCCATCAACTCTAGTGGATTGCAGCAGCTAACCAGAAGAGTAAGGCCATAGAATGGATGGCTGTGCCAAAGAGTGTCTGAGACATCCAAGTGCTCTTTGGGATGGTCAGATACTACAGAATATTTATTCAGGACTTTTCCCAAATAGCTGAGCCCTTATTACATCTGTTAAAGGATCTGAAAAAAGATTCGTATGGAATGAAGAGGCCAAGGAATCCTTTGATGAGCTATGCTGGTATTTAATAAATTCTCCGATTCTGAAATATCTGAATTTTGATCAAGAGTTTATTATACAAATGGATGCTTCGTTGACAGAAATCGGCGCTGTACTAAGCCAAGTAGACAAACTTGGGGATGAACATCTGGTGGCATATGTGAGATGGACACTCTCAGACGCTGAGAGGAACTACACTGTAACTGGGCATGAATGCCTTGCAGTCATTAATGCATGCAAGATTTTTGGGTGTACATTCATGGAATGCACTTTAAAGTGTTGACAGACTACTCTTTGTTGTGTTGGCTTCACAAATTGAGAGATCCAGAAGGACAACTGGCCTTATGGGCAATTAAGCTACAGGCTTATTATTACAAGATTGTCCACCAAGTTGGTGCTTCTTACCAGAATGCAGTTGGCTTATCGCAGTTACCAATGGTCCAGATGGTATACATGCAGGCATATGAGCTATTCCAGAGAATGGTTGACAGAGAAATCAGGAATGAGCCCTGAGAAATACAAGGTGCACTTCAGAAAGTGATGGAAAACACTGAGACCATAGATTGACAAGTATTCAAGATGATTAATGGGAAGCAGTTATTATTCCCAAAGCTGTCAGAAAGAGAAGCTATTGTACAAGCAGCTCATATGGTTGTTGAGCATAGAGGCCTGATAAAAACAACTGATCATGTTTGCCAGTACTACTACTGGGAGTCCATCAGCTATTATGTTGTGGATTATCTAGCTTGTTGTGTGGAGTGCCAGCTGCACAAACCCTATAAGAATACAACTGGATACTGATTGGTCCGCCCTGGGTTTTCCTAGCATATGGTGTCCATCGACATGATGGGACTGCTGACAATGAGCACAGGGGGAGTCAAGCACATTATAGTTGCCATCAACCATCTGACGAGATGGGTCAAGATGAAGGCCCTAACAAAAGTAGATGCTACCAGCACTGTGAGGTTCATTCTGGATCAAATAGTATATTGACATGGATGTTTGCAGGTCCTGATTAGCAACAATGGATCAAACTTCACATCTCATTGATCCCAAGTTTGAATGAGATAATGGGGATCAGAGGAGTCATGTCAGTACCCTATCAGTTGGAGATAAACAGACTGGTAGAACAGGTGAATGGAACGCTGGCCATGATGCTGAGTAAGCTGGTCGTGGAAGAACTTCTGCATGTGGAACGTACCTGATTTTGGTGACATTTGCCTATAATATCAGTCATCATATGGCGATGGGAAAAACGCCTTATAATTGTTATATGGGAGAAAGGCCGCATTGCCACCAATTTTATATTTGGTGGTGGAACCAACGTTGGGGATGAGTGCCAAACAGTACTTGAACCAACTGACAAATATCTGATTGATATGCAATTGCAAATATTTGATACTACATTGAAGAAAAGGATACAAGCAAAATTGATAGATGATAAGAACTGACTGTCCTTAGCAGATTATTTAATAGTCAAAAGAGTTGACTATTACTATATGCATGGTTTTGGAAGAAGAAACAAACTAGATATTTTGTGGTAAGGCCCATTTGAAGTGATCGCCAAGATGGTGACTGATGCTTACTCTATCAAGAATCTCTTGGATGGAAAAGTTGTAAATTGAGTCTATGCTAAGTATCTGAAGTGATGGATCGATGAAAAGATTAAAAGAATTCCCAAAGGACTGATGAACTATTAAGTTGGTCATGTCCTGATGATTAGGTCAAGTTCAAAAAAGGACCTCTGAACCAATCTAGATGGTTAAGTCCAAAAAGGACCTCTGAACCATAGAAAACTGGCAGGCTTAAGTACCCAGGACCCAGTTTGTGGGAAAAAATAAAAAGATGGACCGCTGAACTGAAACAAAGTCAAGTCCCATGGAAAAAAAGAAGAATAAAAATAAAAAATTGATAAAAGATATTGGAAAAAAAGATTATGACTGCATAGAAAAAAACTGATATAGTTTTATAATTCTTATATTTATAAATTGTCCTTGATACAGTGATTTCGCCCATGTCACCTCTTGGGGGAGGGAGGATGGATTGCAGTAGGAATGAACAGCCCATTGAAATCAATGTGAGATTGGATGCTAGCGAGGGCTAGACCTACATGAAACCATGTTCTTTGAGCGGATGCAGAATCCTGTGAGAAAGTGACTAGGGGAAGGGGAATTGAAATGTTGGAAGAAGCCAATCGCAAAACCCTGGAGCAGGGAGGAAAGCAACAGTATAAGAAGAGGCAATTGTTATATAACCCCGAGTAATCCTGATATGGTACCAGAGCCAAAAGATTAGTATTGAGCACTTGATGATGGGCTTCATCAAGAACACTAGACATATGGGCTGGCAGCAAACAAGGGATGCTTGACGGGGGTTGCCAAATCATGCCCCCTACTAAAGCCATCAGCAGAAGATACCGATGGGAAGCACTGGCAAAGAGATAGTTGTGCAGGGAGCAAATGGAATCCTGCAAGTGATGACTATGGGCTTCTCAGAAGCTGAAGCTGAAGGAGCGGTGAAACCCAGGAGAGGCTGGAAGCTTCATGGATCAACATCAAAGATCTTGTTTAGCAAAGCGAAGAGCATAAGCGTATTATCCTGATCTAGGATGTTATCAATATCAGAGGGACTCAGCACTAGGGACAAAGCCTCAGTGACTTGGGCCCAGAGTTCAGCGTAGGGGAGCTTGAAGTGAATACTGTTACCAATGGTGAGCTTGGTAGCCAGAACAGCAGGTTTTTAATATTGTCCAAGTCAGAAGAGGAACTCAGAAAGCAGGTCTAACCTGGCAAAAAAGAGCGATCAATAACAAATGGCATAATCTCCAGAGCATCCATGATGATAGTCAGTGCATCAGCAAAAGGAGCCAAATCTAGAAGAGTTTTAAAATCTAACTCTGGAATTGACAACAGAGGAGGAATCGGCTGAGGGTTGTTTGAAATGATTGCAAGTCTGGTTTCAGAGAAATTGGTTACTGTTTCCAGTAATTCAACGGAAGGACTAGCCGCTGGTGCCAGACTAGGTGTATGAGTCCTGGAAGGACCGTAGAAGAGTTTCCACCATGCATCCTGACTCATCTGCTGGAAGAGCCGGAGGTCTTGAGCAGACAAACTATTTAGAAGCTTCTGGTATCGTGACTCAGAATTTGACATTTGAGCTGGATGAGAGGGGGATGTCAGAATTATATGGAAGTCGACATTATGCACCCTACAATTCATTAAGCTCCAATTTTGAGAAATTAATATTTAAATTAATGGGATAAGCTTTCCAAGAGAAAAATTAGGAATGACTTGAGCTAAGAGGTTATGAGAGAAATTTTGAGGGCAAACATAAATAAGTATTCTTAATTGAGCCACAAAAAACATTGACAGTAAGAGTATCCTGTCTAGGATGAGGAGAAAATCAGGAAATCAAGGACGCCGGACCAAGAATCCTGAATATGACAGCAGGTCATATGCCCTGATGGGGGAAACCAGATCCTGGGGACTAATATCGTCATGTGTAAATTGATCAGCCCAGCATGACAGTAGATCCTGGGGACCGCGCTCTGAGTAGGTTGTAGCGAGGAGGAAGAGGAAGAGTGCTGCATGCTGAAGGTCATCCTGAGCATAATTGAGTATTGATGATTGTACTCTGCTTAATCCAATGAAGTATTTTACTGAGCATCCAAAGCAATGTTCTCATGGCCTTATCCTTTTCTCGCTGGAAATCTAGGCAAGAGGGTGGATGTGTTGGGATTTTTGCCCATATTCCCAGCCTGCTAGATTAACAGAAATCGCTATGGGATAATTCCCTAAGGCGAAGCGAATTGGAAATTGGTTGGCCTGAGTTTCAGAGTAACTACATTCAGGGGATTTTGGGATATTCTCCTGGTTGCATCCATCAGGGATAGATCCAGACAAATACTTAAGATCTCATTGGATGGAATTGCCAACAAAATAGGGGCATCTGATAGTGATTAAATATCAAGTGTACCAAATTGGGATTGGTCAGGTTTCATCACTGATTGATTGGGAATGAATACAAGTCGTGAGGTGAGTGATACCTCCTGCAACTAGCAAATCAATCAGTTGGTGCGTGACCTTCCATAATGGGTAAAGAGTCCCATTACCTAAGCAGATCGCTTGCCAAATATGGTTAGTTCACTTGGATTGAGAGGAAAACGTTAGGGACACGTTTTCTGACTCTTTTCATTTAGGTCTTGAGGATGTCCAATGATGGAATACTAGCCAGGATGGGGAAGACCATTGCTGCCAAGACGAGGATGGGTGATCCAATGGCAACAGCTACCGTTTCATCAAAGAGGTGTCAACTGAGGGTTAGACAACTGAATCCCCACTATAAATTCCCTAGAATTCTCTCCTAAAAAAAATAAAATAGTACTTACAAGAACAGCATTTAGTAAAGAAGTACTATAGTTTTCATCCAGTATATAGTTTAAGTAGTAAACTATTATCAGCTTTACATTGTGCTATTCTTTTCAAGGATATTATTGCTATGTGCAATAATTGGGAGACTCTTAGTGAAAAGAATAAAGATCTGAGAGGGGATCTAGAGAAGAAGGAGACACAAATTGAGGATTGCTGCCAACTTTTTGTTGGACTGAAGAGACTGTCACCAGGGAATCTCAGAGAAGATCAGGTTGGACAAAGTAGGGAATGTGTCTCTAGATCACAACATCTCAAGTATTTAATCGGGAATACTGGCCAAGCGTTGGGCCAAGATATAAGAATTCATACTCAACTACAGATAATAGTCATCATACTATTATCAACTGATAATATAATATACTATACAACGTGGATGAAGTGCACAAGAAACTGAACCTGTGCAGTAAAAATATTACTATGGTTTTTTACCAATAATAACCAAACAAGTAAATTTTTACAGTGGTTTAGATTTAAACATAATGAAAAGTGAAATTGGGTTAGAGGGATTTTATTGAAAGGATAAATAAAGAAATTGACCAACAATTTTTAAAGTGCAATGTGACAGATTGAATAGTGTTTAATTTGGTAGCTTGTTAAAGAAGGGATTGGGGCCCTCAAATTTTGACCTTACCCACCAAATTTTTGAAGGAGGGGGAAATAACAACTAAAAACTGAACTGACATTGAGGGAATTAGCAGCAGGCCAAGTCACTATTGCTTTGACCTTGAACACCTGATCCCAGGCTTTACTGAATATGCAATGGTTAGTGCAATGGCATCTGACCTGACGGGCAATAGGAATTCCCCAGGACCACCCCACGTAGGGTTGGTCCCAACGGGTCAGAAACGGATTTGTAATGAACAACCTGCCTATGCCCAGTCGCTGGAGCTTTGTTTGGCCAGATGGGTAACATCGATCACCAATCCCAATTTCTGTAGTGAGTGTTTCAAATTATTGGCAACAATCCTAATGGTGATACATGTTTGTCAGGGACAAAGCCCAACGATTTCAATAAGGGTTTAGAGTTAGCACCCATACTGCATGATGGCTCAATTCTATCAGCGATTTCAACTGAAAATTCATTATTTGTCCTCTTCTAGCTATAAGTTGCACACCCATCAGGCTCTAATCCCATATATTTTAACACATTTTATCTTCAATTTTAAGGATTTGGTGCCATCAGCTTTATAAAGTCCATCCAGCTTGTGGGGGATGACGGTTTCTGATGATTTATGCACAGATTTCCTCTATTCAGTAAACTAACTCGGTGGAGGATATCATGGGAACTGGGGGAAGGAATCTTCAGAGGATGAGCTGTTACCCAGCACTCATCTACTGCATGGGTGAGCTTACCCTGTATGACAAGAGGTACAGCTGCACTCTTCAGACCCTTTTTATTAGGATATGGGAAAATCGCCCAGTCTATGCAGAGAGGACGTTCCCCTGGGCTTATAGAGGAAAGCAACATAATGAGAAGAGGCAGTCAGCAAATATATTTCAAGCAGCCCTAATATGGTACCAGAGCTGGAAGATTGGTCTTGGTCACTTTCTAATGGGCTTCATAGAGGACCTTGGACATGTGAGCCAGCATAGAGCAAGGGATACTAGGAGGAGGTTGCCAAATCATGCCCCCAATCAGAGCTATAAGGAAAAGATACCAATGAGAAGCGCCAGAAATGAGGCTTCATGCAAGGAGCGGATGGTTTCCTGAAAATGATTATGAGCTCCTTGAAATTTGAAAACAGAATGAACAATGGAATTTGGGGGAGGCTGGAAGATTTTTGGCTAAGTTAAAAGAACTTGGCCCGCAAAACAAAGGGCATAGGCTGCAACGTCTTAATATAAGATACTTGAGAGATTGGAGGGGTTCAGAGATATGGAAAGAGTCTTAATTACTTGGTTCCCCAATTCTGTGCAAGAAAGTCTAAATTGTTCGCGATTTCTGATGGCCAGTTTGGTCAAAAGAACATCTGGTTTATAATATTGGCCAAGTCAAAAAAAAGAAACTCAGGAATCAAGTCATATCTGGAAAAAAGTTTTGACTAATATTGGACGGCATTGCTTCTTGAGGCATGAAAATATTAGTAGGAGTATTCACAAAAGGAGCCAAATCTAGGAGAATATCAAATTCCAATTTGGTAACAGATGAGAGAGGGAGAATCAGCCATGAGTCATTTGAGATGGTCGCTATTTTGGTTTCATTGGGATCAGATACATATCTGGTATTTCATCAGAATAAAACCTACATATGCGTGCTTTGGAGTATGGATCCTAGGGTGACCATAGAAGAGATTTATTTTCACGGAACAACTCATCAATTGGAAGATTTGGGCATTTTTATCAGAAAGATTGTTGAGATATTGCTGGTACCAAGAATTCAAATTTGATGTATAAACTGAATGAGAGGGGGATGTCAGACTTTTATAATGGTCGGCATTATTCACTTTGGTATTATTTAAGCTCTAATTTTGGAGAAATTTAATCTCAAAATTAATGAGATAAGCTCTTCAGAAAGAAATTGTAAGAATAATATGAGCAAAAAAGCCATTATAAGAAAACAATAAAGACCAAGTATAATTGAGCATTCTTAATTTTGCCATGAGTTAGACAACAATGGTAGTAACCTCTTGTAAATGATGATAGAGAGATCAGGAATTCAGGATGTCAAACTAAGATCTGAATATGACAACTGGTTGTATGCCCTAACTGGGGGAAAACCAGCTTTCTGGGACTAAAGTCGTCATGATTAAATTTATTAGACCAGCATGACAGTGGGTCATGAGAACAACGATCTGAGAAGGTGGTAGCAAGAAGAAAAGAAGGAGAACCACATGCTTAAGGTTGTCCTTAGCAGCTTTAAGTGCAGATTGGCTGTGCTCCACTGGAAACTAAGAAATATTTGACCTGATCTGAGGCAGCACGCTCCTGTCCCAATCCTATTCGTGCTAGAAATCTAGGCAAGAGGAGGGATGTGTTGGGATTTTTGGACACCTTTCCAGCTTCCTAGGTTACCTGTTAGATCGCTAGGAGTTAAGTCCCACTGGCAAATAGATTAATATTGGTTGACCTCAATTTCAGGTTGATAATATTTGGTGATTTCTTGGGTAATTTTCTGGGCTTGGATCCATTAGGGATCAATCTAGGTGAATGCTTAGGATCTTGTCGGGAAGAGTTGCTGAAAAATTGGGGCATCTGATAGTTGATTGTTGATTAACTATCAGGTATAACAGATTGGGATTGGTTAGGTTTCATCACCAACTAATTGGGAATTTAATTAGCAGTTGTAATGCAAGTGATGCTACCTTCAACTAGCGAATCAATCAGGTGGTTTTTCGCCTGCCATAATGGGTAAAGAGTCCCATTACCTAAGTGAGTCCCTAGCCATTATATGGTTAGTTCACTGTAATCGAGCGGAAAATGATAGAAACAAGCTTTCAGGCTCTTTTCATTTCAAGTCTTGAGGATATCCAACAGAGGAATCCTAACTCAATGGAGAAGACCATTGCTGGTAGAGGTATCATAGGGAAGTTCAATGGCAATGTCTGCCATTTTATGGCTGAGGTGCCAACTGAGGAGTTGGGTGTTAAATTCCCTCTATAAATTCCCTAATAATTCATATTAATAAAAAAGATTCTTCCATTTGGGATATAGGTTATTTCATCTTCAGTTATTATTATTGTGGTATACAATAATTATAAACTCTTTTGTAATATAAAGTGCAGGGATAAGGATCTTAGAAGAGAAGCAGACCTTAGATGTGAATCTCTGTAGACTAAGTGTGATGAGAAGAAAAGCTGGGAACCTCTGAATCTGAGAGTGTATTTAGTTATCTGGAACAGGGAAGAAGCCCCTATAGTCAAAATAATCATTATTTTGTGGATTATCACAGGTCTAGTGTTAGACCATATTAGGGTTATCTATTCAACTATGGGTAATAGTCATCATACTATTTTCAATCACATATCAATTACTATCAAGCAACACAAATTGTGCATATACCAAAAATATGTAGTTACTTTCTGGGAACTATCAATACGGTAAAGAACCCAGGATTTTGATAACATCCAAACCATCAAGGGGGCATTGATATGGTTTCTTAATCTCTGGTAGTTCATTCACCTGACATATATGGCCAAGTATAAAACTGGAGAGTTGCCCAGCGTGGGCATATAATATGGCATGTACTTGGTAAACACTATCAGCCTTATTCTTCAGGAAAGTTGGGTGACCACTTAAAATTTAGCAATCTGCTCAACTTCTTCTGGAAGAAAGCCTTTAGTGGAGTCATTGGGATCTATACTAGATTAAAAACTACAGGGAACCGTATTGTGAGCCCCCTATAGTGAGTATACAACGTTGAAATTGATAGTTGGGTGTCAGATTTTGAGTGTACTGGTTATTGTGTATAAAGTTATATGGTATTTTATATGGCAGCAACCTTATAAAACCTATAAAAAGGAAACTTTTCATTGAGAGGAATATTTTATTTAAAAATAATAAGGAGCTCAATGTATTATCTGGTACTGCCAAAGGCTCCATAGCTCACTCTGATATCCTTTCTTCATTCTAGGTTCTCTCCAGCAACATAGGAAAAAAAGATCCCCCTGTCATTAAAACCCACTGAAATATGCCCCTTTCACTAGCATCCCTATTGGTACATTTTATGTTTACAAAGCAGCACTCAAAAGTGGTATACTAGCAAAGTAATTATCTAAATTAAGTTAAGGGAGTAAATCATCAGGGTTTGGGGTATTTCTATCATAGTTGCAATTGACCAATTGTAATCATGGGTTTTAGTAGATGGCCATGATAAAATATGAATCTGCATACCAACTATCTTACATTGGTGTGGGGGACAAGTTAGAAGTTATGGATCATATAGTAATTGGAGAGGATATGAACACCTAGAGTATAAGTCAAGGAAGTCTGTTATATAATTGGATGGTACCATTAGGATCTGCCATATTGTTCATACAGGTCAAACCCACTGAGCAACAGACAAATGATGTGGGGGTCATCGGTCCTTCAGACACACTTGAAAATATACTAGAACTAGGAGCAATTGCCCCAATTGACTCTTTTATTTATTTTAATAAATACAGAGATCTTTTGCTGTCCCGCTCTCTATCTACTATTAACAACTTACTTCTCTCAATCACCCATCTCACTTATATATAGCAGCTTCAGGTGATACTGCTCTCATAGCTTGGGCTATTCTATTCCGCCAATTCTCCTCGAATTTGGCTTATTATTCTCTAATCCTCTATCACCCTAATTGTAGGCGATTTACTTCATATTTGTCAAATGTCAACATCAGCTTATTGCCTTCTATAGAGGTGATCCAATGATTACCTGTTATATCCCAATATTGGCTCATCTTGAGGCACTCGAATAATCGTAACTGATATCATTTTTGGTGGATTCTTCCCAATCTGCCCTAGCTGTCCCACGATTATCATCCAAACATATCGGAATCGCGACATGGTCATTAGATTGAGGTAGTAGAAATTACACCGGCAGGGTTAAGGATTTGATCTGCCATTATAATATAATTATAACTACGGCATTGAAGTAAAATCACTAAAAGTAATTAAATCCAATTTTGGCAACTCCCTAAGAGGTGGGGTTGCGCACTAGCGTACTCAATAAGTGAGCAAAACCTTAGTCTAATTATTATTTGAAATATAACCATTTCAATACCTTTTGTATAAGCTGATGGTTGGTCAAACCGATTGCAACTTGGTAATTGATATTTTTAGAACCCATCGCTTCTTCATTAGACATGGCTTGTTTGAAAAGCCTATCTCTAATTCGTTGGATTCGATATCCGCTGTCCTCACCTTCCCGTTTTTAGCAGATTTGAACTTGAGCTTACAGACTTTGAATCAGGTAAGAAACTCGCTTCGGAAGTCTGGTAACCTTACATGAATTAATATGCATACCAGATTTAACCATGTTTGGAGGGGTGAGCTATGAGGCTTGGGCTTTCGGCCTCTTTCAACATCACACGTTCACATTTTAGAATAAGCCAGATCAATTAGTTGAAAGTTGCAGCTGTTACCTTTACACTAAATTGTCAAAAGTAACTTTAAGATGGTGTAGCTTTAGTGAATGCTAACCTTGCTATCTAAAAAAGTAAAGAAAAGCTTCAATTGATGAGGGTTGAAGCTCCAGTGCCAATGCTCACAATTCCAAACTTGCTAAATGAGGTTTTTTACCTAATCTAATAAATATGGTTGAGACATTTTGGAAAGCTTGGTAGGTTGGAGTGGGACCGATAACCAAAGTGAACTTGAAGTGGAAATATCTTATTTGGGTGGTATTAACCTCAAATGTCTAGACGAGGAAAGGGTAAATGGAGATTTTTCAGGATGCGGGAAATGGAACTGATGGATACGTTTCACTTGGAGCGAAATCAGATTTAAATGTCAAAAAGGGTAGTTCATAATACGGGGTCGCAGGTTTACTTTGTAAACACATGTAAACCGCAAACTTCGGCGGTGATTTCAGCCTTTCAATTTTGCACCAAGGGTGCACGACCCTACAAATACACTTCACATAGGCAACCCTTTTTATTTTTCTTATACCGATGAAACTGATATTTGCTTTAAGCTTGGCATATTCGTTCAATTGCTGGTTTAGTGATGCCTTTTATAAAAGGCCCAATAAACTTCGCCACGCCATCAAGGCGATCCCTTATATAACGAGCCAAAGCTCAAAATTTGGTGGCTTAATTGAGGGGGCCTCGGTCAACCCCTCGGGACACATCTTTGCCGTCAATTTCGGAAGCAGCTCTAACGTAAACCAGCTCGGGCAAGTTTACCCCCACCAGAAACTTATCTTTAAAGATGAGTATCCCAACAGCTTTTTGAATGCCATTAGGTTTATCAATTCAACCACCGCTTTTGCTGCGGACGCAGTTAACCACCGCATCCTCAAATTGAAACTGAACCCCATTTCCAACCTTGTTATTGAGAGCGAGGTGTTTTGTTCGCATCCCGATATGATCCAGCCAAACGATATGGTGATTTCGAGTACTGGGTTCATCTTCACCTCCGGGATGCGCTTCGTAAGGGATAACAATTCAACTGACGGGGACATTTGGCGCTGCTCCCCCAACGGGGAGGCCAAAAAACTTGCCGCGCTCGGAAGAACAAATGGGATTGAACTAAGCCCGAAGGAGGATTTTATCCTTGTCTCGGAATCTTACAACAAAGATAATAAACCTTTTATCCAAAGGGTTTGGAAGTACAAAGTTGATATAAAGACGGGGGAAATCTTTAATCCCAGGCTGTGGATTGATTTTGGAAAATTTGATAACTCGGTGCAGAATGACATCGATGGCATGCGATCTGATATGGATGGCAACCTTTTTATCACTCGCCACGGAAATGGCGAGGTGAAGGTTTTCAACTCGGAGGCTAAAAACATAGCCACCATCTCTCTCAACTTCCCAAGACCCACAAATTTAGAATTCGGCGGCCCTGAAGGAAAAACGCTTTACGTAGTTGGTCAATGCGAAGAGTTTAGTATTCCGGGAACTGGCAAGGGGTGCGTTGACTATATTGAACTATTAACCGAGGGCGCGGGGTATTCAAGAATTGCTCGAAATAAGACTGGAGTTGGAAAATTGGTTAATTAGTCTAATAAACCATCTTTCGCCTTAAAGCATTTGAAATTAAGTTCACTTTACATTTGTTCGATGGATATGACTGTTTGTGACATTATTTTGACTATTTTTGAAGATTTATCTTAAATTGGTACTGTCCGTCCCTGGCCGGCGTACCTCAAATAAACAAGATTTATCTTAAATTAAATACTATGAATTATATACCATCTTTCCTTCAATTTTACCATTTTGCATTTTGATTTCAAAAGTTTGCACTTCAATTTCAATATTTTGTATTTCGATTTCAACATTTTATATTTTGATTTCAAAATTTTGCACTTCAACTTCAACAGTTTGTATTTCAATTTACAATTTTACATTTCAAATTACCATTTCACAAATCAATTTCAGGATAATTTTTGGCATCAAAATTATATATCAATAATATTAAATCTATTGATTATAGGAAAGATAATTATAGAGCATATTTTATCGATGAGCATAGGGAATTCAGCTGCACAGTTTGTAACATTTCTAAGGATAAGTCTAAAGTATCATGCACTATCAATGGCCGAAACAGTTGCAGACTCCTCTATAAGTAAGTCCAATAGTAATCCACAAGTACCAATTATTAACTTTGATTTAGCTCCATTTTTTATCTTTGAAAAGGTATTTTCAATCAGCTTTAGTATACATGAATTTGGATATAACTTAACTCAAAATCAAATAAAGTTTTCTCTCCAGATCTTACTCCTATGAATTCTAGCATTATCTAATACTAGACAAATTCCATACATATTTTTTATTATATAGATAAGAGCAAAGATCATATAAATAATCATCAAATATATCACTATTAACTATTGAATGAGTAATAGTTTATAATATTGTAACCTATCAATAGTAATACTGACAATTAAATATACTGGCCTACCCCTCACTGTTGGAACAGTCACAATGGCACATGTTCCTCTTCTAGATCTTCCCTGGCTACAATTGAGATATAAAATCTATAATGATTCATCAATAAAGATAGCTTTGGAATAATCATTGTTGAAGTAAGTGTTAACCCAAAGGGCTTTTTTTTCAATAAAATTTCAGGATCATTTACTCTATCCAATCCTTAGTAGGTTAACTTCATTTTAATTTATAATTCCTGGAGATATTTATTAATATTTATAATTGAAATTATTAAATTTTCTTCTTCTGCCTCTAATATTTCTTTGATCTCCTTTGAGGTTATTTGCAGATTAAAGGAGACCAGATTTTCTTCTCTTTCTGTGTGAGCTTGATTAAGCATGCTTCTCTCATTTACAACTTTTTTCTATAATTCCACCCAATTTATAATTAGAAGTTATCATTCTTACAGTATTATTGTTTATTTCTAAACTATCAGCAGCTTACTTTATAACTTTCTTTGTCCATACACTAATCAAATAAGGCTAATGTTTAGCATTAGTGATTGCATTGTATCTAGTTCTATCTACAGATCCATTGATTTGCTCAGTATCAGAGTTTTCTTTTGGTAGATTATAATTTGAAATAAGGGATATATAGATATTTTTTAAATAAGGAAAATGAGTGGGCAAAAATATGCTTGCCTCTATCTCATAAGAGATAATATAATAAAATATTTGCAAAAAATTTTGTTGTAATTGATATATAAAATTTTGAAATTGAAACAAAAAATGTGAAATTGAAGGAAAAATGGTATATAAGGAATCCAACTTATAAAACATAGCTACACACAAACTGGCTTAATACTTAACAAGCTTCTTGTTTATATTATATCCAAATTATAAATCTAAACTAATAGATATTGATTAGCAATTTAAAACTGTAGGTTAATGTGATAAAGTAAACTGTATTCTGATAATGGAAACTCTTTTCTGGATGTTGGACAATTGCCAGCTTCACTTTGTGAAAAGAATGTCTTGGGCAAGATTCATTCCAATTATATCAAATACCATCAGCCAAATTATTTTTCTGATCTTGTGATATAATATTTAAGATGAAAATAATGACAATATTGGCAAAAATACCCTGGTCAGTTCTTGGTGGAACCCTGAAAATCAGGGTAACACTTTTATTAATAAAACATGGGCAAATAACACTAACTTAAGCAGTCAGATTGCATAAACTGTACAGTTGAATCAAAGGAGTCCTTTAAAGTCTCTCCCCATCTTACAACGAACTTAGTTCAACTCACACTGTGGAGATCTTCCCCTTTTATAGGGTTGGAGAGGGCCTCACAATGTGAAAATGTTTTCCCTTTAAATGATTGGGTAAAATATATTAAAACCTTACCTCATGGATCTAAACTACCTATTGTCACCCTCCATCAGCCATTTCATGAATTAAGGCGAGTTTTGAATTATCCAATAGTTCAACAGCCCATATTACCTAATCCAGATATGCATAGCTTATAATAAATTTTTCATCTAACTTACTTCATGACTTGAGACAATTTAAATACTCAGCTTTTCAATAGTGAGAGGGCTTTTTCTTGATCTCCTGGATGAGATTAATAAAAACCTTTAAACCTCATTTTTTACTTTTATTAAAAAGTACTTCATTTAGTGTAAGTATTTTGTAGATATCCGGCTGATTCTGCACCAGCAAGTGTAAAACTTGCCAGATTCCCACACTGGATATTAATATTTCTAAATTTTTAGATCATGGTTTATTATAAGCTTGATACCTATTAAATCATAAACTTGCCAATTTAGAAATATTCTATCAAGTTGTTAGCTATGATATAACCTCCCAATAATAATTTACATCCACCAGACCTCATTGACCCACTTTTTTTACTATACAGTTAGAACTTTTAAAAACGTTTTTCTAGTGGACTAAAAATATCAGAAATAATTATATTTTGCAGATACTTAAACCACCTGAGACCAAATATCAGCTACAATGAAAATTGTGCACAAATCTAAAAAATAACCATTGCTCATATTATAATACATAATATATTCAGTAATTTTTCTCTAATTAAATATATTTAAGGTATGAGTTTGAAAATAAAAGTCAATCATGAAAATACTTGAATGCAACCATCTAGTACTAAAAAAATACTTGAATGCATGGTAATACCTGAAACAACTGAGACCAACCTGCTTGATATATTAATTTTCGCCTTTACAAGGGCTATTTTGACCTCAGATTTAGATATGAGGCTTATGCAGCAGCAGCATTTAATCTGCCAATTATTTTAAAAGTATTCTGATCCCCACAGTTTGCACAAGGCTCTCAGATGAGGCCTCTTTGGTGGTCCAGTTTGCTGGGTTGCCTTCATTTCTCTTCCTGAATGCCTTTTCCACAAATTGATGGAGGTTTTGGCCATTTACAGTGCAGACCCCATCTTTCAGTTTGTGGTTCCCAATGGGGCAGATTGGTTGGCAGTGCATCATGCCTCTGCGATAATCTTCCCTTTTCATCTGACACCCACCTTTCAATTTCCCCCAAATTGCGATCAGATACGCCCCTGATCAACCATTCTGGTTGCGTGGTGAGAACAGCCATGGTATCTGTTAAAATCTTGGGCTTGGGTAGTTGCTCACTTCTGGCCCTAGATTTTAACTGCATAGATTCGCGGATCCTGGCATTGACTGTTTAAATGAAATTGATAGACTGGGGCTATAATAATATGAAGACTATTATTATTGTTTATTGTCCAAAAGCCACGTTGAGAATATTGTAAAATTCTAAACAGGTGCTTCTTCATTTTAAAGATGTTCTGAACCTGGTAGGGAACACTTTCCCTATGCTCTACTCGCAGAGCCAAGAAGAGACATGATAGTAACAACCTAAGGATGTCTGATTTTTGCACTCTTCTCTTAAGAGTAATGTTAAAACAATTAATGTTAAAACAACTAAGTTATTATCAAGTTTGAATCTTTTTTATTAGGGAATAATTTGGTTTTTGAAGTTAGAATTGCACACCAATTTTACAGCTGTCCATTGGGAATTAATTGTGCTTCTATACTGGTTTAACCCTCAGTGTTAGGAACCAAATAAAATTGGGTCTCATTGCCTTGTGTTTCTTAGGCAGCATAATCCTAAGGTGTTTGGCTACCAAACAATTGGTATTAGGGACTTGAAACTAATTGTTTCAGCCAATGATGATTATACTCTTTCTCCAGCGTTCAAACATTTTGGTAGTTTCCAACAACTCCAATCTATTCCGCTCTGAACAATTCCCTACAATTTGACTATTAGTGTTATTCCCATATCAAAATATTGCTTGATTTAGTTGGGGATGATGCCCAACAATAATCTCATCAGTTGGTGGCCTCAAATATCATTGGGGATGATGCCTGACAATAATTCATTAGTCAACAGCCTCAAATATCATCAGGGATGATGCCCAATGATAATCCCATCATTTGGCCACTGTTCCAATCCTATATGATTATAACTTAATCATAGAATCTATTAATTGTCTAAGAGGTTGGATTATGTGGTCATCTGAAATTCTGACATATCTCCCCTCTTGACCAGATATCCAACGAAAAATAGAACCCTCAGGGATGGAAGCCTCCTTAGCTTGAGCTCATATTTGATTTATCATATCTCTATGTCCTCAGCGGAGTGCAGCTCTGTCTGCACTCAGCGCCCATATGCTCTGCTCAGTTTTAATGACTTCATATCCTTGGTTGCTACCCGTTGCCACCTCTTCTCAAGCACAGTTCCCATGACATCATGCCACACCAGTCCCATCTTTGCATCTTTTGCTGAAAGATCAAGTGGTCCACCTGTACAAACCCCAGGATGGGTTCCATTGGCACTTTGCCACCTCTACAAACCCCAGGATGGGTTTCTACATTTTTTTGATAGGGACTATTCAGGCGGATCTAGTTTCAGCCAATCCTGATCCTGCCAAACACTTGGGACTCATGCCCATTAATTCCCTTCCTCCACGGTCAGTAGGTGGGAACAATGCCAGATGCATTGCTGCTCAAATTAAATTAGGGTTTTTAATATTTTTTTACTTTTTAATATTTTTTTATCTTTTTTATATAATTTTTTATTATGCTCAATAAATTTAAGTATTATTTGTGGACCTATTGCCTTTTTGACCATCTTCAATATTTGATTGTATAGGCATCATTTGCTGACTTGATAATTTCAAACAGTCCCATCCATAGTCGTCCAACTCGTTTTTTTTTTTTTAATTTTTTCACTGTCATTTTGAATGCCCAAGATTGTAATTCAATCAGGATATTGGACAGTTGGATAGATATTTTTTGGCACTCATTACCAAAGCTAGCTCTACTGCTGAATACAATATTGGTGATAATACAGCTTTCCACCTATAAAAATTTAAACCATTTTTTCAGTCACTGGCACATTGCATAAGCCTTGGGGCATTCCAGTTGGCTGGTTTAGTCCATGTGCGGTAAGTATCACACATTTTACTTGATCTTCTTTTTGGAAGACTGATTTTCCAATAGCATGAAATCAGGGCTATACCTGAAAGTTTTTTGCCTCTCCCAGATGATCTAGTGTGTCATCAATTTGAGGCAGTGGATTGGAGTTCAATTTGATCCTATTTTTGGCATTATTTGCCAACTTGTACGTTGATTAATTCTGCCAATAGATCTGTAAATGATCCACTAATTGCACGGATTAATTTGCTAATTTAAGATCAACTGACTTCATCACTATTCTCTGGATTAATTGCCCTATATCTCTGATCTCATCTAATGCCTTGAGACTTCTCATGGCAGACCCAGCTGCAACCTGAGCTAGTATTGCCAATGAGTTTATTCCATGTAGATATCAGGCGGAACAGGTTCTCTTGCAGTGCTAGATAGTTCCACATCTAGACTGCAAGGCTCTTTACCAAATTTTGGGAAGTTTAATCCTCCTCTTGAGGAATCACAACATTTGCAAATATCATGATTTCTTTTCCCAATTATGGGTGGCAAATTGTCCCATTACTCCAATTTTCCAGTAGTGGCTAGTTGATTTATCATTCCACCTGGATCCATTGGGGTTTTCCTCTATTATGCCTTAATTCTGCTGAATAACGACTTTTTCATTGCTCAAAGGGCTTTATCTTCTAATTCCACTATAGCTTGATCATCCTCAATTGAAATTTCATCATAAAATTGATTGAGCTCATCAAAAGTTGCTTTCAACATCTCCAGATGGTCCACCATCTGTGAGGTTGTTATTTCAATTACTAGTGCTTCTGCCATAATCTGATGCAATTTGTGGTAGAGCTGAAGTGCCGCCTGCATGGCTATGCATGCATCAAAGTCATTTAGCACATATGCACTACCAAGATCTGGGATTTTTGGTAAAACCAGTTGGAAAAACTAGCCAGAGTCTCATCTTTACAAAATTGGATACCCATGAATTCTTGTTTGCAATTTGCCATCCAAATAGAGCTTCCAAACCCCAACATAATTGCTGTTTTTGCTTCTGCATATGACCAATTGTCTCCATTAAAGTGAGGTAGCACCAGATTCTGGCAGTCAGTGCTAAGGCAGTTCTTTATGGTCACCACTTTTTGACAGTACACATAGCCAAACATGTTCATCTCAAATAGGCGGAAAAATGTCAGAGCGTTATCCAGGTTAAATATGGGCAAATTTGGCATATTTCAAAATTCCTCGGTCACTCCACTTATAGAAAATCCTGGTCCAGCTACTCGAGAAGCCATAGGAGTGGCTTCCAGGGAGTCATTTCTGACACACCAGTGAATGGTTTAGGCATATTTTGGGGCGGAGAGGTCTTCCCAATTGGCATTTCACATGCCTTTTCTTTGGCCTCATTCACCTCAAATTGTTCACACTCACATTTGTGTTTTTCCAATTCTTCAATATGCTTGGTCATTTTTTCCATCTCCTCATGAAACCGCCAGATGTGTTCTTGATCTGTTTCACATTTGGTTTTTTAAAATATAATTCTTTGACAAGTTTGCCCTCTTTCTGCTTTAAAGAGGCAACTTTTCCACACAAGTCGTTATTCACCAATCCTAATTGTTTGAGCATCTCTTCCACCCTAATTATATGCTCCTCTAAGGTACTAACATCAGCTTGAGATGCCAAGCTGAGCACATTTTGATTGGCGGCCTGTAGTTCTGCCCAGAGCTTCCGAAGCTCTTCCTTATAAGACATCAATAAATTGACTTTTGACACCTCAACTACCCCCTGTAGTAAGCACCAATGTTAAAATCTTGGGCTTGGGTAGTTGCTCGATTCTGAACCTAGATTTTAACTGCACACATTCTTGGATCCTTGCGTTGATTATTTGAATGAAATTGAAAGACTGGGGCAATAATAGTATGAAGACTATTAATATTGTTGATTGCCCAAAAGCCACGTTGAGAATATTGTCCAATGCTAAACAGGTGTTTCTTCGTTTTGAAGATGTTCTGAACATAGTAGGGAACACTTTCCCTATTCTCTTCTCAAAGAGCCAAGCGGAGATTTGATAGTAAAAACCTAAGGATATCTGATCCTAACACTCTTATCTTAAAGGTAATGTTAAAACATCCAATGTTAAAACAAATAAATTATCAAGTTTGAATCTGCTTTTAATAGGGAATAATTTGGGTTTTAATAGTTAGAATTGGCACACCAATTTTTCAGCTGTCCACTGGGAATTAATTGTTCTTCTATATTGGTTTAACCCTCAGTGTTAGGCACCAAATATCATTGGGTCTCATTGCCTTGGGTTTCTTAGGCAGCATAATCCTTGGGTGTTTGGCTACCAAACAATTGGTATTAGGGACTTGAAACCAATTATTTCAGCCATTGACAATTCTACTCTTCCTTTAGCGTTCAAACATTTTGGTAGTTTTCAACAACTCCAATCTGTTCTGCTTTGAACAATTCCCTACAATTTGACTATTGATTATTATTTCCATATGAAATTATTTCTTGATTTTGTCAGAGATGATGCCCAACAATAATCTCATCAGTTGGCAGCCTGAAACATCGTGGGAATGATGCCCAACAATAATTCATTAGTCAGCGTCCTCAAATATCATTAAAAATAATAATCCCATCAATTGTCCGCTGTTCCAATCCTATATGATTATAACTTAATCATTTAATCTATTAATCAGTTAAAAGGTTGGATTATGTGGTCAACTGAAATTCTGACAGTATTTTTTCCTTGTGCTTTGAACTCAACCATTTTAAGCACAAGTGCCCCACGATTTCTGCCTCCACCACTTCCACTGTTCTCCCCTCCAGCATTTAAGCTCAACTGCAACCACGCCCAAAGTTTTTGAGTGAGGCTTGATTCATTTGCCCCAATTTTGGTGAGTTCTGGAATAGCTTCCAAAGTCGCAGCCAATCAAAAAGTTATAATTTTCCAAACATTTGGTCAATTTATGCAACCTGAGCTAATGGCTGAAACAGTTTCAGATGATAACATGGTCAACAGTTCATGACCAATCAGGTGCAGCCAACCTGCCAACTCAGGTGGCTGTGCCAGCGCCATCAAATCAAATTTTTCAAGTGTCTTTATTGAATTGATATAGTGACTGACCATATAATGTTAAAATATTTTGAGTTAGAGGAATTTTTTGTTGTCCTTCTGATTTGCGCTCCTGCAATTTTACTCTAAAATGTTTATCATATATATATATAAATAAATGGCAGTTGAAGCCTGCTACTCCTGCCAACACCCTACTCTATCAGCAACCCCTCAGGATGATGGAACCCCTGGTTGAGGGTATTCCTATCCCCAATTTCCCCATGATTTTGAGGAGGATGAAAAAATATGAGATTGAGGAGCTCGTTTTTTATGCAGCTGTGCCTGCATTGATGCAGTAAAAAACTTCTCTTTTTAACTTTAATTATCCCCAAACCCACCATCACATTAAATCATTTACTTATGTGCCAGCTCTCATCACTTTTTCTGAGCATCAGATCGCTCAATATATTGAGTTTTTGGACACTGCAGGCCTCATTGATGAAAAAACCCAAACTACACCTCCTTATTCCACGTACTGCTGATGCTCCAGCTCCTATGCTATCCATTATGGTCCACCAGCTAAGGCGCCAGACAAAAGTTTCCCCAAAGCTTCCTCACCATATGATATGGCTTCCTAGACTAGTAACTTAGGGGCTATATTAGGAATTGTTTTATTATGATAATCCAGTAGTTTGACTCATTTGAAAATAAAAATACGTGGCAGCTCTTCCTTTTGAGTTGGGGCACCACTAGTGCTAAAAAACAATTGAGACAAAATATCAGCTACAAGGAAAAATTTAGCCTACATTTCAAAAAATTATCATTACTCATATCTTAATGTTTAATATAATTCTGTATTTGCTTCTCTAATAATATTTAAAGGTATGAGTTTAAAAATAAGTCATTCTTGAAACTATTTGAATACATGGTAATACCTGAAAACTGAGGTTAAATACCATCTAATATAATGAAAAACTTAGGGTATTTCCAGTAATGTTTCTCTAGTATATTAAGAGGTATGCACCTTCACATTTTCGTTGTAGCTACCACGCGATAGCCTTCTCACCTACCTTTATAACCTCAATCCGCGAGCTTATCCAGGGCTGGCTGTGGCCTGGCTCTCACCCTCCTATACGGATGGAAACAATATTTGGCCCACGCTCAAGCGGAGGCATGGGACTAATAGATTTTAAGAGCCACGTCAATCACATCCTAGGTACCTGGATAAAGGAAATCCTTGCTCCAGACCTCCCACAACAACATTGGTCCAGAGCAGCAAGGATTAACTTTACACAGGCGCTCAAATTAACCAACCCACATAGTCCACCCAGACTACTTTCATACCTTGCCAAGCACCCTACTGCAATGGGTCCGCATGGAACCTCCCCTCATTTCAAACATATCCTCTGAACTATCCGCCATATGGGATGGACCATAGAGAACATGTGTACTATACAGGGAAGGGGACGACCCAGCTCCCAATTCAAATTAAGTTACCCAGAAAACCACCCCTAGAGGGATATGCTCGCAACAACCCCAAGCATAGCTAGGATAGAATACCTAGATAAGTTGGACATTCCCTATGATTTATCCACACAGAAGGCAATGTGGAAAATGACTCACCACCCACTCCTACAGCCAAGGAAAAGAGCAAACGCCTGGAGCTGTCTGAGAAGGACCTATAGGATGGCGTACCATTCCAACTCATTCCACAAAACATGTGCAGTATGTGGAGGGGAGGGATCCCTACATCACTGCCTAGAAACATGCCCCCCAACCAAAGCTATATGGCAGGAAGTCGCACGCCTGCTTAAGATCCAAAACGAACAAGAATTCTCAATATAAAAGAGCATCTTTGCGCTCCAGATCGAGTCACCAATTTCATCTACCCTCCATTCCCTAATAATACCCATTGCAATGTGGACAATCCACATAATTGCATTAGATGCGTTCAAGGGCACGTCCCAACCATTCATGGGGCTATTAACAGATTCCATGTCCACTTACTGGAGCACTTCCAATCCTGGCTCTATGGATATATGAGACCAAGTCAAAAAGCGCTCATAGAATCATGGTTCCCACTCTGGTTCCTCCACACAGACCCTTTCCTTCACACCTGCTCCATAGCAGGAAAAACCTCCTTGGAGTAGTGCACCAACCCCCCATACCTGGCAGTCACGCTGGCAACAGGGGTAACTTGAGTAACCTGGGGTGCTTAATTTATATTTTTCAGTTATTTCCTTAGTTTTAAATATATTTGGTAATGTCCGTCCCCTGGTTGGCTTACCTCAGTTAAATAAAATAACTAGAATTGCTCATAACAGCATTGGTAAATTGCAAATGGCTGACATTTATATTTTTGGTGGAATTGACCTAAAACATTCTTATTTTTGACCTGAGAAGGTAAATTTCTGATACTGATTATTAAAGGTTCTAATTAAGGTTTGACCAATTCTTATGAGGTTGCCTTAAATAGAAAATTAATAAGAAGGCTCAGGATCATTTGTAATGAGAAACCATAAATAAGCATAAATAAAGTGATTTAAAATTAAACTAATTTTGTACAGGTTTGAGATAGACACAATATGCAAAAAGCTCTAGAAAGACCATATATAACTTTAGTACGTTTGTCCTTTGAAGTCTATACCATTAAGCACATATCAAAAGGGAGGATTATTACTAGGTATCACTTGAAGTTACTAAAACCTTACTATGGAAATCAATTTTCTCAGGATTATTATTTTTCAATATGAATCAAGTCAAGGGAAGACATATTGTTGAGAACGTTGAATCTATTTGGATAACTAAAACTGTTTATCAATCAAATGTAATAGGAACAAATGCAATTCTCACAGTCATCACACTTTGCTGTTTTCTACCCCATTTTTTGTGCCCTAGTCATTTTAGAAAGTTTATGCATTGGTTCTCATCTTTTTATTTAACTGATTTAAGCTGACCAGGGGGCGATCAATACCAAAATACTAAAGGGGATAGAGGAAGATGAAGTGTAACTAAATCAGGCACCCCAGAGTAGACGAGCTACCTCTGTTGCCAGCTGTTACCGCAAGGTGTGTGGGGGGGGTTGACTGCGCTAATTTAAGGGGCTTCCCCTGTTATAGAGAAGGTGTGGAGAAAGGGGTCCGTGTGTAGAAATTATACTGGGAACCATGACTCTATGAGCCTTTGCTACCTCAGCTTCATGTATCCATAAAGCCAGGCTTGGAAGTGTTCCAGTAGGTGAGCGTGGAATATACTGATTATCCCACAGATGGTTGGTACGGTTCCCTTTGGTGCATCCAAAGCTATGGTTTAATTGTCCACATTGAGATGGTTTTTTATTAGGGAGTGGAGGGTAGGTGGTATTGGGGATTTGAGTTGGAGCGCGAGGAGACTCCTGGAGATAGATAAATTTTGGTTATTTTGGATCCTTAGTAAGCGCGCAACTTCACGTTATATGGCTCTTGATGGGGGGCATGCTTCAAGGCGGTGGTGTAGGGTGTCATCCACTCCACATACTGCGCACTCTGCATGGAGAGAGTTGGAGCGATCCGCTGTTCTGTAGGTTCTTCTGAGGCAGCGCCAGGTGTTATCTCTTACCCTTAGCTGGAGGAGCGGATGCTGTGTTAGCCTCCATATTGCTTCTGTGTTGTGAGGTTTTATGGGATGTCTATAGCATCCAGGTAGTTGATTCTTGCTATGACTGGATACATCGTGTTTGTCCCTCTGGGGTTGTCCTATGGGTTCCTTAGCGTGAAGTGGGCTCTGGGCAAGACCCTTCCCTGACTAGTGCCTGTGAGTGTGACGGACCACCTCATGTGTCAAATGGTGCGGAGGATGCGTTTAAAGTCTGGGGGAATTCCATGAGGGCCTGCTGCGGAGGGTGTTTTGCAAGGTATGTGAGCAGGCTAGACGGCTTGTGTGGGTTTGATAGTTTTAATACCTGTGAAAAGTTGGCCCTCGCTGCTCTGGACCAGTGTTGTTGAGGGAGGTCTGGGGCAAGGGCTTCCTTTATCCAAGTGCCCAGTATACGGTTGGCGTGGACCTCAAAGTTCATTAGGCCCATGCCTCCACTGGAGCATGAGACAAAGAGTGTTTCCACCAGTACAGGTGGCCGGGTCCCAGGCCACAGCCATCCCTGGATTAGTGCGCGGATTGAGGACATGAAAGTAGGTGATAAGGATATTGCATGTGCGGGGAACCACAGCATTGAGAGGATGAGTGAGTTGGCAACTGTTACTCGCCCCATTAGTTCTGAGGATCTTTTGTTAAGGGAGGCGACGTGGTTTGACATTCAATGTAGTAGGTTGTTTTCTATTGTCTCGTTGGCTTACCCTCCTGTCTCCAGCCATACCCCAAGGTGGCGGACAGGGTTGTTTGAAGATTTGATGCAAAGGGAAGGATGAAGGGGTTGTTCCTTCGTGAGGGGCTGTGAGTTTGGGTGTTGCAGTCCAGTTGTTGGTGTATTTGACTAAGAGGATTATTTTTGTTTTCCTTTTGTTGAGTGATGCGTTGCTCACAATGGAATATTCCTCTATTGTAAGTTGCAGTTGGCGGGCATCATTGTTGTTTGCTATACCTGTCACGCAGTCATATGGAAAGGCTAGTACCTTGACTGGTTTGGCTTTTTGCGGTGATGCCCATAAGGAGAGAATCAGCAACACAAAGGAGTGGATCAAAACTGAAGTTATACAGCTGCGGGCTGAGGGGCCTCCCTTGTTTGAGCCCTCTGCGTGGTGTGATCTTGTTGGTTATAAAGACAGGGCCGCATACAGCCATGGATCCAGATTGTGTAAGGTGCATCGCCCAGTTTATGCATCTAGGTGGGAGTATGAAGGCGCTCAGGCATTCCTTCAGGTATGGCCTGCTAACGCAGTCATATGCCTTCTCCTGGTCTAAAAATACCAGGTCTCCAGATGCTTTGGATTGACATATGTTGGCGACGGAGTGTATGTTGTTCCATATTGAGCGCCCTGGTTTAAACCCAAACTGGTTGGATGACAGGACGTCAGATGCAATTGCGCCTAATCTATCTGCTAAAATTTTTGTTAGAATTTTTGTGTCAGTGTTGGAGAATGCAATTGGGCGCCAGTTGGCCAGGTCCAATTTGTCACCATTTTTGTAAAGGGTTATGTCATAGGAGTCCTGGCCACCGGGTAAGGAACGTGTCTCCAGCAGGCATTGGTTCATGGATGCTAAAAGGAGGGGGGCGATTTGCTTGAAATATTTCTTGTAAAATTTGTAGGGTATCCCATCAAGCCCTGGGCATTTCCTATGGGGTGCACTGCGGACTGTGTTGATTCTCAGCGTATAGGCCTTATTCCGCTGAGTCAGTTTGCACAGGGTAATAGCCACTGAGAAACCAAATCAGATGATATGAAGATCGCAGACTTTGATAAAACTCAATAAACTATATATAGAGCTATCGCCCCTTATTTTGGCCTTTATCAATGTAAATTGCAGACTTATCTGCAATTACTCAACCACATGAAGAAGATCCCCTTTCAATCCTCCATGTGACTCTTTATATCTCAGTTCCCCAAGCTGGATACACCCTCAGCTTGGTAATCTTCAATACATCTTTCCTTTTCTAGAAACTCTTGTTCATATTGATTCTCAACATAAATCCTTTTGATTCGCCAAATGGTCTTCATTTTGATCGATTATGATTTGTATACCTTTCTATAAATCTCAAGACTCATCTCAATTCCCCCTCCAATCCATTGGTATGAGTAGCATATCATCCAGTCATATCATCTTCCTGACATTACCCCCTTTAACTGGATGTATGCTCTTACTGTTTATATGCTCAGAGGAACTTCACGTGAACTCAGTTGATAATCTGACCCCCACAAGTTTCTTGATAGTGCAGACATCCATGCCTGTCTTCTCAATTATCTTGAACAGCCCAGCCCAAATGTTGGAGAGCTTGTATTTCTGCCCAAATCTGTGCTGGTCGTGGAATAAAACATTGTCCTCTACAGAGAACAGTGGGAGTCCATCCGTCTCTTCTGATTGGCTGCCTGATCACAAATCTTCTTGGCCAAACTGGGTGAATAGGCTTCCTTTGCAACTTGATCAATGTTTCTGTAAGAGTCTTTAAATATCGCTGAGGGTCCACACCACCAGTGTCCTCTACATACGAATAAAGCAAGTCGGGCGGAGCTGGATGTCAACCATACAGTAGTTGGAACGGTCTCTTTCCAGTGGATGAACCATAGGTGATATTATATGCAAACACAGCTGTAGGTAGAAGGGCACTTCATTATAAGGGTTGATCCTTTACCAATTTACAGAGTATGTTCACTTGGTTTCTGTTGACCCGCTCCACCATTCCATTTGATTCTGGATGATAGAGGGTGGCCAAAACCCCGCAGATCGCCATCAACTCATTTAACTTTGGCAGGATGTGCAAAGTGAAGTTGGTTCCGTTATCCATTAGAATGAATTGTGGGCAGTCATGTTGCTGTATAAAACACTCCATAATAAACTTGGCAGTGGTGTTCGCGCCCAAGTTTACTAATGGCCCTGGCCTCCACCCATCAGGTCAAATGATTGATGGCAACTATTGTATACTTATATCGATTGGTGCTAGTTGGCAGAGGTCCCACTACATCAATGAAAATGGTGTGCCAGGCGAACTGGGGTTTAACCGGCTTGTATGTGGTCTTCTTGTGAAAAGGCTTTTCCACTTGACACTGATGGCAACAACTAAATATTTCCAATACATCGTAATGCATGCTATCCTAGTAGTATCAGTGTCGCAAAAACTCCACCATTTTCCGCAATCCTCCATGACCTGAAACCCAATGAGCATCCATAATATTCATGGGTCTAGCCAAAGGTTTAGGGAAACTCAGCATTGAGTCTCCGATCTGCTTATATAGTTCTTCCCCACGTAGGAAAGTATCCTCCCTGAGTCAATCTAATACCTTGATCACCTGCTGCAGCTCATCCTGGTATTTGTTCGCCACCATCTTCTTGTACATTATGTCAGCTAAATCCGCCATGATATCGACCATTAACTGCTGAGAAAGATAATCCGCATGTTGTTTTGCTCCCAGGTGGTGTATAATCTTAAAACCATAAGCTTGGAGCTTCAGAGCCCGATGTGTGAGCCGTCCTTCCAGTTCATGCAGATTCTGTGGCCAGCTAAGAAAGTCTGATCCGTCACTACTTGGAATCTTACCCCATGTAGATATATCTGAAACTATTTGTAAGCATAGATCACCACTAAACACTCCCACTAAATCATGGTGTAGTTTTGTTCACGACAGTTTAAGATTTGAAAACAGAATGCAACAGGATGCTCCACGCCATCATTGTCCTTCTTGGATAATACTGCTCCTATAGCGTAGAGGGATGCATCCGTCTGCACTATGAACTGTTTGTCAAAGTTGGGATATTGCAAAATGGGTGCACTTACTAATGCGGTTTGCAACACATTGAGAGCTTTCTGGCATCATTCCATCCAATTGAAAGAAGCGTTTTCTTTAACAAACAATTTAAAAAGCAGGGTCCTAATGCAACTGCAATTGGGAATGAACCATCGGTAATACCTGACCATCCCCAGAAACACTTTAATGTCCCGCTTATTACCTGGGCAAGTCATCTTGCTTATTGCTTCCACTTTATCCAGCTGTGGTTTAAGCCCATTTGAATCCAAAAAGAACCTGAGGTGTTCTATTTGTTTTAAAAAAATGGCACTTTTGGTGCTTATTTTGATATTAGTGGCAGTGAGGTGCTGAAACACTTGTTCCAAGTGTACAAGGTGCTTTATAAACATCCATGAAAACACATTGAGTTGTTGAGGTAAATTATGACGCAGGACAGCTTTAAATCACCTAAAATTTTATCCAAGTCACGATGGAATGTAGCTGGGGCATTGCACAACCCTTGTGGCATGCGCGTTGGCTGGAGTAACCCTCTTAAAGTGATGATCGCGCATTTCTCCCATTCTGCTGATGTCAATTCGATCTGCCAGTACCCTGAGATCATATCCTTGGCGCAAAAATAATTCGCCCCACCCAATCAGTCTAACACTTCATCAATCTGCAGAAGAGGGTAGGAATCCTTTTTCATTACATTATTGAGTTTATGATAGTCAATAACCACTCAATTTGAGCCATCCCTTTTCTTTAAAATGAGCACAGGTGATGCCCATGGGCTGTTTGATGACTCTAGCATCCCTTGCATGATAAGTATATCCACCTCGTCGGAGACAACCTCTTCCGCCACTTTTGATTGTTTAATAGGTCACACTTGAATGGGAGGGTGATCCCCTATATCTATCCAATGTACCACTCCTTGAGCACACCCCAAATCATGATTATGTGCGAAAATATCTTGATACTTTTCAAATAATGCCATATCCTTATCTTGCTGTTCCACCAATAATCCCATAAGCGCTTCCCATGGAATCACGGTCAATAGGATGAAAAATGAGCTTGCCAGTAGTCCAAGATACTCTTATGAGCTGAAATCATAAATTTGGCGAACTTCTTCTATAGGAACTAAAGTGTAGGTAAGCCACCACTTGGTGCCGCTGGAATGGTATTGAATCCTTCTGTAAGTTCACCAGCAGCACTTTCGCCTATCTATTCCCAGGTAGCAGTAACCCTGGATCCAGATGTGGTTCAAGCTGCGAGTGCTGGTGAGGCACCATAATTTCTCTATAAAGTCCTTTAGGGACATCAATTTTAAGCTCAGTCCCAACTATGCACTGGTGTCCAGATGGTAGGCTCAAAGTGCTTACTGCCCAAAGCGGGATCCCTTTGTACTCATAATCTGGTTAGGGAGGGCCCTGGTCCACCGCTTCAGTCATTGATAACAAACAGGAATCACTCCATTGCTGTAAACTAGATTGATATGACTAGAGAGGAATGGATCCATTGGGATTCCACAAGAGGTAAAATATATGGAAATCTGTTGGCCTAAAATAGTAAGAGTTTCCTCTGCCATATTTATCACAACACTAAATTTCCTCATAAATGCCGCGCTGATTAACATGTCATAGTTGTTATTTGGAAAAACCACCACCGGAGCAGAAGTCTGGACTGACCTAAATTATAAAGGCAATGCGCTATATGCTTCTTCAGACACAGTGTTATGCATCCCTGTGGTCCCATATACTACTCAATGGTCCACATCCGGTTTCAACAGAAGTTTAACCACCAACCAAGTAGAGACTATGTTCACAGAGAATCCCATGTTTATGATAGCGAGGATTTTTTGTTTTGAACGAAAATGTTGCAGTAAGTGCATTCTGAGTAAGAATAACCATCAGTGTTTTTTACATGTATGTCCAAGGGCTTTGTGTTACTCAAAAAGGAGGAAATGCTCTTGCCAACCTGAGGATACTCACTAGCAATTTTCTCCACTGGAATGGCTATGTTAAACCATACTAAAGAGGCGACGTCCATCGAGGGATCCACGTTGCTGGCACCAGTATGTTCCAGGATCTTATACGCATATGGCTTCTGCACGTCCTGGCAGAACTCGGGGCTTGGGGGTGAATTTTTACTCTCAGAAATGGAAGCAGGGGTATTTGACAGAAGCTGTTGGTATAACAAATCATCCTATTGAGGTCCAAATCCTATCAGAAAAGATGTTTAGGAATCGTTAGGGGCAAGTGCATTAGACTTAGCAGAGGTAGAGTGTCCTGTCTCTACTCTGCTTGAGCTTTTCTCTGCTTAATTTTCTCAGTTGGAATTGCATACACTTGTGGTTCGCTAGGGAAATTACACATAATGCCCTCTTTGTCCGCACTGGAAGCAATTATTCATAAAAGGTTTAAATATATAGCTTGTGGCGGAAGGACCAGTTCAAAAGTTGATGATATGGTTCCAGGGTCATAGATGAAGTGGCGAAGGGAACATAGGCTGAAAGGGGTCCACTGATTCGTATGAGGGATGAATATGTTCCAGTGGCTGATAACCCAGTCACTGCGGCCCATTTCCTGAAGAGTTTGGAGTGGAGAAGGCAGATGATTTTCAGGCTATATTGGGGGCGCTGATTGTGGCGGAGAGTCGTCATAAGGTGTTCATTATTCAAATAAGTCTGGCATTTCCATCCAAAATGGGAGACATAGCATTATATAATTACTGATATGGTTTGATGGCCACCATCATTGCTATACCAACATCCTCGGTGGATAAGATGTTAGCTCCAAGTAGTACATGTGCTTCCTCTGAGAAACGTTCAGCAAATTCTAACAGGGTCTCATTTTGGTGAAATTGTATGGTCATAAAGTCTGCTTTCCATTAGGCCATCTTGGTAGCTCCCTTGAACAGCCGGAGAACAATTGCTTTAACTTCTTCATAGGATACTGAGCTATTTGGAAGATAGAAGGTAACTTGATCAGCGCTTTCCACATCTAGAGCTGGCAGCAACAGTTTTGCTTTCCATTGATCAGAAGTCCCTTCCATGGAAAATTCGAAATGCTTAAAGTAACCATGTAGAATCCCATCATGACTGAAAGGATGTAATTTTTTGATTTGAACAACTTCGCCTTGCTCCAGGTTCCTGCCACAAGGAGCAGGCGAATTGGTTCCAGAGTGACTATGGTAACCACCCCTTTGTGCATTATTGTATGGCTGGCCAGATGGACTCAAATCTGTCAAAAAGGATTAGAAGAAGTAGTGTTGCATGGGGTCCATCATAATGCCCAAGGGATATTTGTTTGCTGATCCATAACATTCTTCCCCCAAATCACCACTAACTGCACCACTTCCCTCAGCTCTGGCATGCTCCATGGAATGTTCATTGATCAACTGCTCTGCTCTAACCAAACAGCATCTACACCATCCATCCTGGAATTCCTGTTGCAGTGTTTAATACTGATGTTGCAACTCCTGACAGAATTCCTGCTCAACGTTCAGTTTCTGCTCCACAGCTTGTAGTCATGAGATGACATCTTTGATTATGTTTTGAATGTGTGCGTGCTGCTGGCTAGCATTATCTGCTTGTTGATTAGCGTCATTTATTTGGTTAAAGAGGGAGGCTTATTCCTGTACCGATTCCTTGTTGGCTCATTGAAGGGTATCAAGGCGCCTAAGCATGTCTGCATACTCTCTTATCTCACCAATCAGAAGAGAAAAGGCTTGACGGTGCTCAGCCTGACTAAAAACTTTTAGTTGTGTAGCCTGACAGATTAGCTGGAAATATTTGGGAGACATCGACTAAAGGATAAGCATGTTATCTCAATTCGCTGGTTACTCCATTTGATACAAAGTTAGGTTAATTCAGCTGATAAAAAGCTGACTTGATCCACCATTTGCCGTTCCATCAATGTCATTTTTTCCCTTAAGCTTAGCAATCAGGCTTTGATTGCTCCCACCCATTCAGCTTGATCCATCATAAAACGCTCTGTATTATTCCCCAATGTTGTTACATCCTGAATCCACTTCGCCAATAGGCTATGCCAATCCTACAGTTCTCCTATTACTCAAGGTAGCTCTAAATTTAACTGTGGTACTAAAATGTCCAATTGACAGTGAACATCCCCAACACAATGGTCCATCTGTACCAGTGCCTCTTGTACCTCTGAAAATGAATGCCTGAGATGGTCGAGCAGGAGTTGAGTATCAATTTGCTGTTCTTGAGCGAACCATAATACATCTCCAATTTCTATATTGTAGTGAGCCAACACATGCTGTAGTTGGCAAATCAACGGTTGCACATAAGTAACTAGATACTCCTTGACTCTGTGGGTACCGAGGCGGCGAGCTAACCCCATTGTAGTCACATCCAGATAAGACATGTACAGGGCGTAGCAATTTTCTTGGTCTTGTTGGTTATAAAACAAACTCAGGACGTATTCCCCAGCCTCATCTTCATATAGTCGATATCTGTGCAACAACCATTCCATAATATCCTGCAGCTTTTGAGGAGTCACATTTGTGGAGTGTCCTTGTTGGTCAGTTGTCAGCTCAGGCAGTTTTATAATTGTAGATTGATCATAACTTAATCATTCCCTGTTTTGGTTACAGTAGATAATACCAGTTTGTTGTTAGAAGCCTCCCAAGCTTCTTCAGCATAATGTGTGTGGAATCCAATCAAATTTTGTCAGAATGAAAGAGGGCTTATCATTGTATCCTAGCATCAAAGAACTACAGTTTACCAGTGGCCCCCTGTAGTGAGCACCACTGTTGATTCTTGGCATATAGGCTTGATTTCACCAAGTCAGTTTTCACAGGGTATTAGCCACTGAGCAACCAAATCAGATGATATGAAGATTGATGACTTTGATAAAACTTCATAAACTATATATGGAGCTATAGCCCCTTATTTTGACTTTATTATTTATATAAATCGCAGACTTATCTGCAACCACCTAATCACTGGAAATAGACCTCCTCCACAATCCTCCCTTTGACTTTTTATATCTTGGTTTTCTAAGCCAGATGAATCCTTAGTTTGTTAGTCTTCTATTCATCTTCCCTTTTCTAGAAGCTCTCGTTTATATTGAATCTCAGCATAATTCCCCTCAATTCGCTGAATGTTCATCAGTTTAATTAATTATAATTTGTATACCTTATCCATTCATCTTAAGACTCATATCAATTCCCCCTTCAATCTGCCGGTATGGGTAGCATATCATCCAGTCATATCAACTTCCTAACAGACTGTTTCCCAGAGTTCCTCCTTTGTTATTATGTTTAGGAGGTTGTAGTCCAGCGGTGTGCTTTGTATTCCAGTGGTGTGTATAAAATCTTTGATTTTTTAGGGGGTCCATTAGGGTGTCAAAATATAGTTTGGTGTAGTGGAAGTGTACTTCCGTTTTGACCTCTGTTGGGTCAGTTTTCACGGTGCCTTCAGCTTTGCAGAACTGTGTGCACGTGGGATGGTTGCTGCAGGAGTGGAATTTGCAGAAGAAGTACGTTGATAATGTTTCACCTTCTTTTATGAACTTCCCTTTTCTAAATACTTTGATTATGTGCTGATGTTTGAAAATGAGAGCGTTTAGGCGGGCTGATCTTTCCGCCTATTTGTATCCCCAATTGGGGCTATAGCCAGACTTCTGGGGCGTTGAGCTCGAGGTGGTCCAGTTCTGCTTAGGTGCACTTGATTGTGGCTGTTCGGCAGTGTACTTATGCGAGGCAATGAGACAAGTTTTATTTATTAGTTTGGGTTTGAAATTTGCCCAGGTTTCAATGGGATCTGATACAAATGAGGTTGTAATTTTGGGTTCAAGACCTTATGTTTGACTCAGTCAGAAATTTTGGGCAATTTTATGTTTTTGGGTGTAGCTTCCCCAGGTCAACGCCTGTATGGGAGTTCAGGTTGGTTAGAGCTGCACCAAATTGAGTCAGTGGTCAGAGAAATTGATTTTTTTTGTTGTGAATCTGAAAATGTTCAAGAGGTGGGTTTTTGGGGCAAGGATGTAGTAAATGCAGTTCATTGAGATAAGTGTTCCCTCATGCATGTTGGGGCAGGTCATGTTGGGAAGAGTGGTGACCTGGGGGGAAGGGTACTGTGAAGGCCTAGAACTGCCTTCATTTCACGGAACTCATTTTGCCCTGGTGGGTATCCCCTGATAATAGGCCTTTGGTATATGTTGGGGTTATCTCAGGTGTTGAAGTCAACTAGTAGAATGGTATCAGGTGGAAGGGTGAGTGTTGGGATGGCTTTGAGGAATTGTTTCCTCTCAGCTGCAGTGCATGGTGCATAGATGCTTGCTACAAATATTGTGTCCTCTTGGTTTATGACCGTTGCAACCAGGATGCGGCCATGCAGATATGAGGAGGATTTTGTGATTTTTAGTTTTTTATTTCTGATGACCACCCCACAGTGTGTCATCCATACCAATAGGGATGGTGAGACCCTGGCTGACCAGGATCCCTCTTACCCCTGTAGACAGTGGGTTTTCTTGGATGGCCAAGATATCTACAGGGGTTTTTCGCAGAAAGTCCAGCTTTTGGCTTGGGATGCATGAGCCCTGGCTCTCACGATGTTTAGCATCCCTATTGTCACTGAGGTGCCTACAGCGCCTCAGGAGTGGTTAGGAGGGCCTCCCAGCCCACACCCAACGTGCTTATTACTAGCCCTGATTCGTGTTATTGGGCCATTATATTCTGTGGCATCATCCAATTCCATATCCTGTGTCTAATTTCTCATGGTCATTGCAGTTTTTAGAATTTGTGGCATGTTCTTCCACTTGTGACCCATGGTGGATTGGTATGGTGCGCTAATGTGTTTCTGTTGTTTTGGGGGCAAATTTGGAAAACTGGGTCCCACTTTTTCGCCCATAGTGGAGTTGAATTGCTCTGCTAAGTTCTCTCAATTGATATCATTTATAATTCAGTCACATTGTTAAGAAAATTTAATTTTGGGTGTACTGCTCTGGTTGGGTAACTCAGATTATTTCCTCCATGTCCTCCTCATATTGGGCATTCTGTTCTGATTGGTTGGCTTGGCTGATTACCTCAATGTCTTTCTGAATTTTTCTGGGGCTGGTGGAGTCTGCAAGTGATGCAGCCTTAGCTGCTTCCTGTTTGCAGGCCTTCTGCATCATTTTGCGTGCTTTGGGTGTTACCGAGTCTATGATGAGGTATTTCCCATCCTCTCCCCATTAGAAGGCGTGGATGACATCAATAATTTTGGCGAATTCTGTGTCGTTTTTGTCCATGACGTCATCACAGAAGTCTGAGGCCATGATGCGCTCCTTCACAGGGAATGCATATTCCTTGTACACCAATGTGGCGAAGTGGTTGCAAACAGGCGGTGCGCGTTCTGGTGTGACTTGGTTTGGCTCTGACGCCTTCCTATCAGGGAGGTGAAACTGCACTGCATGTGGGATAATTGTGAGATCTGCAGCCGCCTTGGGGATTGGGTGGATCACAGTGATTTGACTTTCCTGTGCACAGGTTCAGCATTAGTTGTAATTGTTGTAATTCAAGCTGTTTGATATCTACATTATGTTTAAGTCCAGCTCGGAACTACTCCTCAATTTGCTTGCAGGTGAGGTTGGTGGGGAGTGAGTCAAATGAGATGAACTAAGTGTTTACTTTGTTCCATCTAGTGCGCATGGTGCACACAATTTGTTTGCCCTCAGGGAGGACAGCTTTGATTCATTCTTTTGCGGCAGTGTCTGCATCTTCTTTGGTTTCAAAGCTTAAATTAATTAAGCCTTGTGGAGACATATTGGGATTTTTGCCCATGCTCCCAGCCTGTTAGATTACCTGGTATCGCTAGGAGAAAATTCCCTAAGGCGAATTAAATCAGAAATCAGTTGGCCTGAGTTTCAGAGTAACTATGTTTGGGGGATTTTAGGATATTTGCCTGGTCATATCCATTGGGGATTGATCTAGACGAATACTTAAGATCTCATCAGGCAGAATTGCTGACAAAATAGGGGCATCTGATAGTGATTAACTATCAGGTGTACTGATTGAGATTGGTCAGGTTTCATCAATGACTGATTGGGAATAAATAGCAAGTTGCAAGGTGAGTGATGTCACCTGCAACTAGCAAATCAATTGGTTGGTGAGTGACCTGCCATAATGGGTAATAAGTCCCATTACCTAAGCAGGTCACTAGCCAAATATGGTTGATTTGCTTGGATTGAGAGGAAAATGTCAGGGACACGTTTTCTGACTCTTTCCGTTTTAGGTCTCAAGGATATCCAATGACATAATCCTAGCCAGGATGGGGAAGACCATCGCTGCTGAGACAAGGATGGGTGATTCAATGGCAACGGCTGCCATTTCATTGAAGAGGTGTCAACTGAGGTTAGACAGCTGAAATCCCCATTATATATATTCCCTAGGATTTACTATAATTTAAAAACGAAGATAAATAAGAGTTATTTAGTTCTAAGTTATCCATTCAGTATATAATTAATCTATCATCAGTTTCCATTGTGCTGTTCTGTCTCAAGGATATTATTGCTGTGGGCAATAATTGGAAGACTCTCAGAAAGAAGAGTAAAGATTTGATTGGGGATCTAGAAAAAAAGGAGCCATAATCATGGATAGCTGTCGACTGTGTGTTGAACCATAGAGACTGTCACCAGGGTATCTTAGTGAAGATTGGGTGGACAACAGGAAGAGAATGAAACCCCACGAGTATGACATCATGAGTATTTAACTGGGAATACTGACTGAGCGTTGGGCCGAAATATAATTCATACTCAACTATGGATAATAGTCTCCATACTATTATTGATTAATAATTCATTCTACTATACAACGTGATGAAGTGCATGAGGAAACAGAACCTGTGCAGTAAAAAGGTTACCAGGTTGCTTGCCAAAAACTCTTAAGTAAATTTTTACAAGTTGATTCTCACTACATGTGTAGTTGAGTGAAGAATTTATAAGAATGTTGTACAAAGACGAGCTATGCAAACTGTGGACCAAGTTAGCCACTGTAAACCAGAACACCCTAAACTCAGTGGACCATCGGGAGTCTGCAGTCTTGGAAGAACAAGTCGCCAAAGTAGAGGAAGGAATAGAGAATGTAGCAAGCTTCATGAATGAGTTATTTTTTTAAAGTAACCTCGGTGAAGAAGAAAGAAGGGGACCTTTTTCAAGAGGTCTTATACCTGAAAATGGAGAGAGAAGCAGATCACGTTCATTTAAGAAATTTTGGTGCAGATATGATGAGTTTAATACAACAAATGGAGGAACTTAAAGCTCACAAATGTGCTTGTGAGCCCAATATGGCAATCAATGCCAAAGAAAGAAGTCCTCGCACAATACTTGGGAAGTTGAATACCCCAAGGAACATACCACCCTCCTTTACTGCCATTTTGGAGATGAAACCCAAAGTCACTCCTCAAGCTAGCCAAGTAGCTGAACCAATAGAATCAGCATGAAATAAGTTGGAGGAATTTAGGGCAGCTCCAAAATTGCCAACGTTCCATTGGGATAACATACCAGCATTTTTCTGACTGTTTGACATGACCATGAATGGCTATGGGGATCATCAAAAGGTGTTGACTGTCATGAATTTCCTAGACACCGACTGTCATAAATTAGTGTTACCTCACCTGGAGGGGGACAGCTGGTCGTATGATGATGCAAAGGCGACCATCACGAAAGAGTTTTGGAGTCCAACATGCATGTCAAAATGCAAGCAGAAATTTATGGGAATCCAGTTTCATAAAGATGAGTCTCTAGCTAGCTTTGCGGATCAATTTTACCAGGAGTCACAGATCCTGGAAAGAGCGAAAGTATTGTACGACTTTGATGCTAGAATCGCCTTGCAAGCGGCCCTTTGGCCCTATTGTATTTGCATCGCATGATGTCTTCCATGTTCATGACTGAAATAACTACCTCGCAAATGGTAGATAATTTGAAGATTTTGGGAGCAACATTTGATGCCCCAAATAGAAGCTTCAAATCCAATTTGGTACAAAATCTAAATCCCATGAAGGGAAATGAAGGAGCTAAATTGGCGTCCGATTAAACTGTGCCAGGAAATAGGCCCAAAGAATTTAGATGGTTAAGCAAGAAGGAAAAAATCTGCTATCAGTATGGTGGGAAAGGACATTTCGCCGTTCACTGTAAAAAGATGAAGGATCAGATTAACGTGATCCAGGCCAAAGAGTTAGCAGCACCCAAGGATTTGGGAAATGGGCCCAAAGCCTAGATGGGAAAAGTCTAGAGCTGCGGAGAAGCCTGCTCCTCCTGACATTATAAATGAAGAAATTGATATTAGCGACCTGTTTGTAGATGATGAGCAGGATCAGCTGTATCAAGTGATCAATATGGATGTAAATGCCGTGACCAGAGCTGGGGTGGAGAGAATCAACCCTGCGATAATCAAGGAAGTTGCCTGGCCATATGCCTGACAACTGGCGGACAAGATTCAAACTGCTGAGAATTCTGAAGCGTTTATTTAACGTTCATTTAGATGAGGTAACTTGTCTATCCCCCTCAGCACAATAAAGGAATCATTTCCTGATTTATTAGTGCAAATTATTCACACCCTAGACTCAGTTTATAACGCCGCAATTTACTCAGTAAACACTATATTACAATACTCTAAGTGTATGTATATAGACATATAAGTGAATAGAGTGAGGGTAAGGATGACTGTCGACAATGGAGTGCCCATCAATATTGTCTCAACCAAGCTGGTAAAGAGGATGAAGATCTCTAAGGACTTGGAACATAAGAAAGAATATAGGACAACTGGGCTAAACACCACCATTTCCTGTGGAGCGTATAGTGCACTGCCACTTGATTCAGGTTGTTGGTGGTATCTGCATAGCAATATTTTTGGCGAACCAAAGCTATGAAATTCTTATGAGAACGGGATTTCTACAAAAATACGGAGTTAAAGCTAACTTCATGGATAATATGTTGACCATATTGGGTCAGACCTTATCATTGGTATATCAGAAGGATGGTGAAGCTCTGCTAAATTGGAGAAACAACTTCATCAATATAATATACAATGGTGGCATTATTCTGATTTGGTACCAAGTAGTTGGTAGAAAGTGAAGTGAAATGCCGGCGGAAATCCTAGAGAACAGGGGAATTTGACTAAGGTTAAAGAATGAGAGGACCATACCACCAGGATCACAGATGATAGTTGACATGGTGTTGACATTGGAGATTCCTGAGCTGTTGTATGGGGGGTCAGAAGCCCCTGGAAGAAGTCCAGAGTGGAGCCATGGGTGGCTCCTGGGATAATAATGCTGGGCTATGGAGAAATTCGAGTTCTCCTGGTAAATTTGAGTGAAAACTGATGAAGATCAAGAGGATTCAGATCAAGTTTATCTGATCCCAACGGCCAAATTGAACAGATTCCATGATTTTGGGACTCTCAACAAAAAGGGATTACCAGCAGGGGTAACCAAAAGCATCAATCTATTGGATGATTGAGAGCAGCTCACTGATCTGTCGGAAGGCCAGCTAGAGGAGGTGCTTGAACTATTCAAAAAGTATTGGGAAGTGTTCGCTTAGGATGACCACAAATTGGGATGCACACAAGATGTGATCCACAAGGTTGATACGGGAAAAATTTGCTGATCAGGATGAGACTGATACAATGATAGAAAGCTGCTGAAGCAGTAGTGGTGGATGAAATCAGTAAACTAGTGAAGCATGAGCTTCTAGTTCCATCATCAAGTCCCTGGGCGAGTCCAATTCTGATCGTGAAGAAGAAGGATGGATCCAACTGGGTGGTGATTGACTACTGAAGACTGAAAAAAAAATTATAAAGAAGAAATTTTTATCCCTTAATGAGGATTGATGATGCGCTAGATTGTTCAGGAGAAGCAAATTATTTCTCCATGTTGGATCTGATCTCAGGATATTGGAAGATTGACTTGCCAAAGGAAGACCAGGAAAAATGCGCGATTAGTATCATGCAGGGTCTATACTAACCGATGAGGATGCCCCAGGGTCTATGCAATGCGCCATCAACGTTTTAGAGCCATGGATGCGATATTAAGCAACCTGAAGTTGTTGTGCCTCCTGGTATATCTGGACGATATAAACGTGTTTAGTAAGATGTTTACTGATCATCCACACCACTTGGAAGAAGTATTTAAGTGACTGTCCACAGCTAACCTAAAGATCAAGCCAAGGAAGTGCCACTTCTTTAAGAAAGAGTTGGAATATCTGGGATTTGTAATCAACTCCATTTGATTGCAGCCGCAAACCCAGAAGATAGCAGCTATAGAATGGATGGCTGTACATAAGAGTGTCTGAGACATCCAAGTGTTCCTTGGGATGGTCAGATACTATAGAGGATTTATTCAGGACTTCGCCCAAATATCTGAGCCATTATTCCATCTATTGAAGGATCCAAAAAAAGGATTCATTTGAAATGAAGAGGCCCAGGACTCCTTCGATGAGTTACGCCAATATTTGATAGATTTGCCAATTCTGAAATATCTGAATGTCAATTGGGAGTTTATTATTCAAACTGGTGCTTCATTGATGGCGATTGGCGCCGTACTGAGCCAAGTAGACAAACTTGGGGACGAACATTTGGTGGCATATGTAAGCCAGACACTCTCAGCCGCTGAGACGAACTACACTGTGACTGAGCATGAATGCCTTGCAGTCATTTACACATGCAAGCAGTTTCAGGTGTATGCTCATGGAATGCAATTTAAGGTGTAACAGACCACTCTTTGCTGCATTGGCTGCACAATTTAAGAGAGCTAGAAGTACGAATGGCCTGATGGGCACTTAAGCTCCAGGCTTATGATTATGATATTGTCCATAGAGTGGGGCCTTCTCACCAGAATGTGGATGGCTTATCACAATTACCAATGGTCCAGATGGTATACCTGCAGTTGGATGAGTTATTCCAGAGAATGGTCAACGGAAAAATTGAGGAAGAGCCCAGAAAACCAAGGTGCACTTTGGAAAGTGATGGAAAACACCAAGACTATAGATGTACAAGTTTTCAAGAGGATCAATGGGAAATGTTATTATTCCCAAAACCATCGGAAAGAGCAGTGATAGAGCAAGCATCTCATAAGGTTGTCGGGCATGGAAGCCTGAGGAAAACAACTGACCATATTTGCCAGTATAATTACTGGGAATCCATCAACTATGATGTTGTGGATTATCTAGCTTGTTGTGTGGAGTGCCAGCTACACAAACCACATAATAATACAACTGGATACTGACTGGTCCACCCTGGATTTGCCTGGCACACACTGTCCATTGACATGATGGCACCGTGATGATGAGCACGGAGGGAGTCAAGTACATTATAGTTTACATTGACAATCTGATGAGATGGGTCCAAACAAAGTCCCTAATGAGAGTAGACGCTACTAGTACCGCTAGTTCATCCTGGATCAAGTAGTATACTGACATGGATGTCCGCAGGTCCTGCTTAGTGACAATGGGACCAACTTCATGTCTCATGTGATCCCAAGATTAAATGAGATAATGGGGATCCAAGGAGTCATGTCATTACCTACTGGCTGGAGTGAATGGACTGGTAGAACAGGTGAATGGAATGCTGGCCGCGACGTTGAGGAAGCTAGTTGCAGGGAGAACTTCTGCGTGGAGAACGTACCTGAGTTCGGTGATGTTCACCTACAACATTAGTCATCATATGGCAAAAGGAAAGATGCCGTTTAAATTATTATATGGAAGAAAGGCCGCGTTGCCATTAATTTTATATTAGGCGGTGGAACCCACGTTGGGGATGAGTACTGAGCAATACTTGAGCTGACTGATGAGTATCCTGATCAATATGCAATCACAAGCATTCAATACAACCTTGAAGAAAAGGATATGAGCGAAATTGATGGATGAGAAGAGCTGACTGGCATTAGCTGAATATCAAATAGGGGAAAGAGTTGCCTATTGCGATATGCATGGTTTTGGATGAAGAAACAAATTGGATGCGTTGTGGTTGGGTCTGTTCAAAGTGTTTGCCAAGACGGTGACTGATGCCTACTCCATCAAGAATCTCTTGGATGGAAGAATTGTGAATCAAGTCCAAGCTAAGTATCTAAAGTGTTGGATCAATGAAAAAAAGAGTTTCTGAAGGACCATTGAACCATTAAGTGGTCATGACCTGATGATTAGGTCAAATCCCAAAAAAAGGTTTCTTAACCAATCTAGACGGTTAAGTCCAAAAAAGACTTTGAACCATAGAAAGCTGGCAGGCTCAAGTATACAGGACAAGTTTGGGGGAAAATAGAAAAGGTGGACCGCTGAAATGAAACAAGGGCAAGTCAATGGAAAAAAGAAGAATTTAGATAAGAAATTGTAAAAAATATTGGAAAAAAGATTATAAACTACGCAGAGAAAAAGCCAATATACTTTTATAATTTTTATTATATTAATTGTCCTCAGTATGGAGATGATTCCGCCTATGTCACCTCTTGGAAGAGGGAATGTGGATTGTGGTAGGAAGGAACAGCCCATCAAAATTGATTCGAGATCAGATGCTAGTGAGGGCTAGACCTACATGAAACCACGTTCTTTGAGCAGATGCAGAGCCCTGCAAAAAAGTGACTAGGGGAAGGGAAATTGAGATGTCGGATGAAGCTAATAGCAAAACCCCAGAGCGGGGAGGAAAGCGACAGTATAAGAAGAGTTAATCAAAGAATACCCCTGAGTAATCTCAATATGGTACCGGAGCAAGAATATTAGTCCTGAGCGCCTGACAATGGGCTTCATCAAGGACACCAGACATGTGGTCTGGCAACAAAGAAGGGATGCTTGATGGGGGTTGCCAAATCATGCCCCCTATTAACACCATCAGTGGAAGATACCAATGGGAAGCGTCAGAGAAGAGATAGTCATTCAAGGAGAGGATTGCATCCTGCAAACGGTGACTACAGGCTTCTTGGAAGCTAAAGCTGAATGAACGGTGGAACCCAGGTGAGATTGGAAGCTTCATGGACTAACTTCGAAGAACTTGGCCTGCAAAGTGGAGAGCATAAGCGGCGGTATCCTGATCCAGGATGCTATCGTGTATTGGGATATTTGCCTAGATTCCCAGCCTGCTAGATTACCTGGTATCACTAGGGGAAAACCCTAAGGCGAATTGAATCAGAAATCAGTTGGCCTGAGTTTCAGAGTAACTATGTTTGGGGGATTTTAGGATATTTGCCTGGTCATATCCATTGAGGATTGATCTAGACGAATACTTAAGATCTCATCAGGCAGAATTGCTGACAAAATAGGGGCATCTGATAGTGATTAACTATCAGGTGTACTGATTGAGATTGGTCGGGTTTCATCAATGACAGATTGGGAATAAATAGCAAGTTGCAAGGTGAGTGATGTCACATGCAACTAGCAAATCAATTGGTTGGTGAGTGACCTGCCATAATGGGTATTAAGTTCCATTACCTAAGCAGGTCACTAGCCAAATATGGTTGATTTGCTTGGATTGAGAGGAAAATGTCAGGGACACGTTTTCTGACTCTTTCCGTTTTAGGTCCCAAGGATATCCAATGACATAATCCTAGCCAGGATGGGGAAGACCATCGCTGCTGAGACAAGGATGGGTGATTCAATGGCAACGGCTGCCATTTCATTGAAGAGGTGTCAACTGAGGTTAGACAGCTGAAATCCCCATTATATATATTCCCTAGATTTACTATAATTTAAAAACGAAGATAAATAAGAGTTATTTAGTTCTAAGTTATCCATTCAGTATATAATTAATCTATCATCAGTTTCCATTGTGTTCTGTCTCAAGGATATGATTGCTGTGGGCAATAATTGGAAGACTCTCAGAAAGAAGAGTAAAGATTTGATTGGGGATCTAGAAAAAAAGGAGCCATAATCATGGATAGCTGTTGACTGTGTGTTGAACCAAAGAGACTGTCACCAGGGTATCTCAGTGAAGATTGGGTGGACAACAGGAAGAGAATGAAACCCCACGAGTATGACATCATGAGTATTTAATTGGGAATACTGACTGAGTGTTGGGCCGAAATATAATTCATACTCAACTATGGATAATAGTCTCCATACTATTATTGATTAGTAATTCATTCTAATATAAAATGCAATGAAGTGCATGAGGAAACAGAACCTGTGCAGTAAAAAGGTTACTAGGTTGCTTGCCAATAACAACTTAAGTAAATTTTTACATGCCACCTTTATGTTAATGTACACCATGTAGGGGAATAGGAAGGTCTGTGCCTCGCACACTTTCTCCCACAGAGTTGGAGACTCAACTCCTAGGTAGAGTCAGAGCCCGTACTATACCTTTGAAAGGTGTTAGCTATGCTGGATTTCCATGTACTGGTTGTTTTTCATGGTGAACTCCACAAACCCGGATGATGTCATAGTTTGTGGTTTTTTTGGTGCCCATGTTTCCCGGTTCCCCTCCAGGGTGTTTCTTGTCCTTTGGCGCACTGTTTTGTCCATTGTCTGTTATGGCTTTCGCCCAGTTTAATTGGTTTTTGTTGAATACGCCCATCTCTCCTGTGTGATCATCAAAAATCGCTGTTCAATTTGAATCATAGTAACTAATGATATCGTTATAAGAAAAAAACCTTCCATTGGTTCTCATCTATTAAATAAGTTCATTTTTCTAACATGGGTACAAATTATGTCTATTGTACTTATTGTAATCATTATACCCATTCCATCCAAATAATTATAAAAATATAAAATTAGTTGTGTGTTGTGATTCTGATATGACTGAACAGTAAAGCCTTAAGTTGTTATGGAGGAATGAGTTAAATCTGCCAACTTGAATTAAAGGTACAAATATTTGAGCGCCTTGAGTTGAGGCGATATTGTGATATAACGGATTATTGGATCACCTACGCATAAGGTGATAATGTGATGTCAATGAATGACAAATAATGAGATGTCAATGTATGACAAATAAATTGGTGATTGCCTTGAACTAAGGCAATTGTGAAGTTAATTAATGGTATCTCTTCCAGAACCAATGAGAATATAGTGGAACAAATAGTTTAGGCAAAAAGAGTTGTTATTGACCAAAGTCACTAATACATAAGTGAGATGAGAAGATTGAGATTAGAGAGTGGTTAATAGAAGAGAGTGAGCAGACCAGGAAGGAAACACAGAAAAAAATACCAAAGATAAAATAAAGAAGTTTTGTCAGTGAAATTGCTTCATAATTATTAAAAGTTTACTACGTTATTTTGAGGACGATGATCTTTATATTGTCTGTCCTTTTGCTCATTGAGCATAACCCTGTGCAGAAACCCTTCAGTGTATCTCAGATATACTGCCAAATTTATAATACGCTGTTCTGTGGCTTGGAGATTAGCTTTAAATATTTCTGATTTTAATCCTAGTAAAGAACACCATTTTCCCAAAATCATCTAATTATTTAGAAATTGTTCCTAGACTAGAAATTACAGTTGCAGGAATTGGAGACATTGATTATTATATAACTCTCTGCACCTCTAAAGTGATATGGCGCGAAGTTCAACGTCTTCTGGGCCAGGATCAAACGCATCCCTTCAGTCTGTCAAGAGATATGTTTGCTTCATCAATGGCCTCCCCCTTCCACCCTCCCTCCGTGTTCTGGTGGTTGCAATCGCCATGTGGACTATCCACACGATTGTCTTGGATGCCATCGCTGGCTCCATCCCCACCCTCCCAGAAGCTGTCCACAGATTCCGGTCTCATTTGGTGGACCACTTTCAAGCGTGGATGTTTGGATACCTCCCACCGCGTCGCTGACAGCTGGTCTCCTCCTGGTTCCCAGTCTGGTTCATCAAATCAGACCCCTTCCTCCACACGTGCTCAATTGTGGCTACGGGCCCCTTCACACGTTCCCTCCCCCTCCCCATAAGTGGCGTTCCCGCTGGCAACAAGAGATAGCATCGCTTCTCTGGGGTGCCTCCCCTGGTACTAAGTTTGTCTTTCCTGAGTCATATTCAGAAGTGTCCATCCCATGGTCGGCCTTCCCCGCAATAAATTAAATATATAACTCTCTGAACATTATTTTACAAAATTGACCTAGCCAAGGGACAGAGGTCACACAATCAGGGAAGATTATAGAAGTTCCAAGGAGAACCTACTACCTGAACAGTAGTGTGCACTTGCTGTAAACTACAATCAGTAAGTTAATAATAACTTAACTCTTAAGAGTTGGTTATCAGTTAAATTACTGGAGATAAAGTAAAAATGCTCCAAAGCCCTATAAAATTCCAGGCGCCTTATTTTAGGCGCTTAATAACTACAAACTGTCTAAGAGATATATTGGAACTAAAGAAAACTAGCTATTGGTCATACCTTTATAATATAAAAAATGAGTAATACAAAGCTGACTGTTAATCATAATAACATTATAAAAGATGTATTATATTGCTTTAGAACCCACTCAAAAGTACATAGTCATGCGTACAAGCTTCATATTTCAAACTTACTTACCAAATTATTACTATATTGTTCATATAGTTCTTCCTTCATTAGTATAGATGCAATTAAATTTGGTGTGCATCTAAATACTTTACAAGTGGATAAGTATTAATAACTAAAAGTGTGGTAAAAAAATTATAGCTAAGTGAAATAAAGAGCTTATATAATATTATGGACTCATGAAGAAAGTAAATACTATAAGTAATCAAATGAAGCTATTTTGTGATCCCTTGACCTTATAACTTATAGGATTAGAGTTGACATATGTGCATCATTTTACTAATTTTATATCACAGCCATATAAGTATGTAAGGGCATTGAAAATTTGATATCAAAACTGTGAATGCACCATCTAAGGCTATTACATATCTATTAAGATACACACTCAGATAAGGTATATTACATTCAAGGCTCCCATTTTAATATGTTGAAGATGAAAAGCTTTTTATTTATAGTATAGATTTTTATGCCAGGATAATTTAGATGATAGATTGTATGCTCAAAAGGCTACTGCAACTAGATACTCCACCTCAAGCTAAACTATAAGGTTGTACATATTTATATAAATCATCTGATAACTATAAGTAGATAAACTTAATACAATCATGAAGTTAATATAGGTTTGTGTCACAATAATTTAGTAAGAAACAAAGTAATGTCACTATTGATAAGCATTTTTAACATATATATAAAGGTCAAATTAATTATATTGACCTATCTACTTAGTAAAACACATTCACTGACGTACTGACCTACTGACTGAATGGATGAAATTTGAAACCTTCAAACTGACAGGTTCAATCTATTTGGGTGAGTGGGTGAGAATTGGTGAATATCATCAAATCTGAAACTACTTGGTCTTATGGGCTCAATTTATCTTGGCGAGTGGGTGAAAATTGGTAAATTTATCTCATAATTCACCAAATTGCTCATCTGAAACTAATTGAGTCTGATAAGTTCAATCTATTTGGGCGAGTGGATGAAATTTGGTGAATATTATCTAATAATTCATAAAATTTCTCACTAAAACTAAGCAAGAATCAGTGTTTGAGCTTTAAGTAGATTAAGTAAAGTTAGTATAGTCAGCACACCAGCCACGAGGGAAGCAGTAAAGTTTTTAGTCTGAGTGGCTTGAGAGTAGCGCTGGCACAGCCTATAGATTATGTCAGTGTGAGCTTATAAATAGACCCGTGTAACGCTAAAATTTTGCTTGTGTTATAGAAAATTTGATCTTTAACATGGTTTATTTTACCTACATAAAGTCTACTTGAATTATGACCTACTATTATTAATGAGAATTGCATTAGATAGTTTATCTAGATGTTAAAAAGATAAACTTAATGCACAGGAAAAAAGCAATTAAAGACTTTCAATGTACTTAAGGAGAAGTGATGATAGATTGTAAATTTGGTTTTAGGTCTTTAAAGGTCATTAATAACATCTTATGCATACTAAGTCTTTATCCAAAAGCTTAATCTACTTTAGGTCTTGTATTAACAGTTATGAGTTTTTTTCTAGCCAAATACTTGTGATCTGATAAAAATTAATTTAATAGGACTTAGAGTCATTTTTAATTAATATTAGAAGTTTTATTAACATTCAATTCCAGAGTCTTAAAAATTCTTTTTAATTTTAAATCTTAAAGCCTCAATCTATTAGCCAAGACTAAAGACTAGTTATTATCAAAATGAGATACTAATGATTCTAAGAAATAAATAAAGCAAAAGCTAAAGGATAAACACAAAGATGTCAGTATTGAGTGGAGCTCATACATAGTAATGAAGCATACATGATCTAAAAAACTAGACATTAATGATACATTAGCAACAACAGTATATATAGCTAAGCTATAGTTATGTAAATTGTATAGATAGCGATAAAAACACAGAGAGATATTTATAAAACCTCAGTTACTCATAAATGAATTCCTAAGACTTATTTTATATTAAAAATCTTTTTTAGTTGATCATTATTTGGTTCTCTATCTTTGTATTATATAGCATCTTAGAGATCTTTAACAAGGCTATTAACAAGAGGCTAAGTCATTAAGATCAAGTTTGTTTTATGATTATATTTTATAATTAAATTTAATTGCTCTGGCTCTGTATGAGGAAGACACTGACTTTATAAAAAACTACACCTAATAGAAAAAAATTTGTTAGCTTAAATTATTTTGAGTCTTGAGTTTATTTAGCACACAGTTTTGGATAGATGTTACCTTCATAAAAACATAACACTTATAAACCAGTAATATAAATTGATATATAAGCAGGACTGAGAAAAAGCTCAAGCCTAAAAGTTAAGTGGATACTAAGAATCTAAGGCTTACACAACTTACAAAATTATCATTAAATATTATAAAGCCGTTATATAACAATGAGTAAAACGTATTAAAAATTTTAGGGAGCAGTAGGATGGAGTTTATCTGACAATTCACAACAACTAGCATATACCACATAAGGAGTGAAAAACCTTTAGTTAACAACTTCATAAATTGTATCATGATTTTAGCTCTAAAACAGCAGCGTTAGGCGGTATGAATTATAAGGTTATCTGAAAACTGTTACAAATAGGAAAGGTTTCAGTATGAAGCAAATTTTTTATTTTTATTTACAGACACAAGCTGACCAGGGGATAAAAAATACCAAAACAGAAACTCCAAAACTAATTCAACCAAAACGTGAACTGACCGCTATAAACAGCAGTGGAAAGCACAAAAGAAATGAGTAAACAACCTACCAGGTGGCAAAGTTGCGAGCTGCTTATCCCACCATGAAAGAGGGTGAGGGGGACCAGGTGGATCATAATCATCATCCTTAGGATTAGCATTGAAAAGCGTATTAATGCTGATAGTAAGGGGTTTGGGGCATCCACAGTATGAGGGTCGAGGTGAGATAGATAGCAGTTGAGATTGTCAATTTGGGCCTGAATAAAGGATTCTATGAGTTTGCAAAATGGAGTTCAGCGTAGATGCAGGAATTAGGAAGTCGGGCCAATTTTGCAATGTTTGCTCTGGTAAAATGTGTGGATGGGAGAAATTCTTCCAGAGTAATGACACATTTGACAAGGTGGTGGCAGTTTTATAGAGGCGTTGGATTTCCCTCTTGCGCAGTAGGAGTAAAATTAGAGGGGAACAAGGGGACATGCAGCCCTTTTTTAAATTCAGTGACGAATTTTGTCATGGCTTTATGAAGATGGCGATTTTTGGGTGAGGCCACCGTGGCCTCAACAAGCTGGTGGTCGCTTTGGTATGGGATAGCATTGGGTTTGGTGACATATTGTTTGGGTGGGAGTGGGGCATCTAAGTCTGAATTCATAAAAGGTTCTAAATAATTGATTTAGCTGGAGGTGGGACAATTTCACAAGATTCTGTCACTTCATCCAATAAGTCCCAGGGATTTTGGTTGACTTGGATTGATTTGATAATAGGTGGCTGTGGTTGGGTAAGTTTTGGAGCAGGAAAATTTTTGGATTGAATATGGGTTAAAACCTGCTCGCAATTGGTTGGCATGGGTGGAAATTGGCTGTCTTGGATTTGGGTTGATAGATTTTTCTTCTGGTTCATCAAGAGCACAACCTGGGGGGGGGCAGCCAAAATACCCACTCAAACAGTTTGGTGTGGCCTCCTGGGTAGGGTTGGCCATATTCACAGGGTTTGAATTATATTGACATGACTTTTTGGTATGTTCCAATTCATGGTAGAGAGTGCAAACTGTGTGGCTGTTGTCAATGCGATCCAAAAAAGAAATGATTGGGTGTGGATGGGATGTAGGCATGCGTTGGGATATGTTGGGCCTTGTTCAGCTGGTGGGGGGTAATGGTGGCCATTGCCCAAGGTGCTGCGATGTGCTCAGCACCGCCTGGGACAATATATTGGAGAATGTAATCTTTACCATAAGTAGCCAGCCCTTACATAAACTTCTTATAAAGTGTTTGAGGGGGAAGGTGTGAGGGGAGGTTCGCAAAGGCCACCACAAGTGTGGTATCATCTGGGAGACATGTTTGGGTGGTGGTAATGGGGGTGTTTTTGTATATTAAGGGATAGATGCAGCAGCAGCTATGTCCTCTTTGGTGGAGAATCCAATATCAAAATAGCCCTTATAAGGGTGGAAGTTGATAAATCCTGAGGGTGCAAAGGTGGCCGTTGCCAGATCAATTATTGCTTTTGTTGGCATATGGGAAGAGATGTTTGTACTCGACGTGGATGCAAAAGTAATTACTAGATTGGGGTAGGGCTAGTGGGTAGGGATGGGTTGGGTGGACTTGTGCGAGGTGCAGTGCTAGGTCTCTTAGAGGCATAGTAGTTGGATGTATTTAGCGGACTAGACGAGCCAGTCCACACACATTTGCCTTCTGGGTGGTAAACACTATAAGGTGGAGCACTGCTGCCCCACACTGGGGCAGCAGGCGGTGGATATGAGGACATGAATTAGTATGAAGCAAATTTAGTAAACTAATTGCATAAACTCTTTATGAGGGAAAATTACTAAATAAGGTATACACCAGTTTTAATCTTGTACAGTAGGTATTCAGATCATGATTTTAAGTATCAAACTATTAATTTTTAATCAAGGTAGGAGTACCATGGGAACAACCATACAGAAAATATAAAAAAATAGTCAAATAAAAGGAAAAAAGTAGTTCTGACTCTCTAGGACAGTAGTCTATCTGACTCTATCTTTGTAATCAGGGTAGGGGGTAGAGGACTTGGCGGCAGGACCTGAGGGTCTAGGATGACATTTAATATATGAACAGAAATAAAATTTAATCTCCAGGAATCAATAGTCCCCAATGACTGAATATGCTGGCGCCATTAGGAGGTATAATTCTAGAGAACTAACACTTAGAATGTGATTAAGATGACAATGGAAACGCGCAAATGCTTTTCCTGAGTGAGGGAGCTTTGTTGATAGCTTTCAAAAAGGCAATATTGATTGACCACAAATCTGTGGGTGCTATCAGGGCTCTAAGAGTTGGTGGAATGGGGAAATCCCCCACATGGCAAACAGATCTTTGGTAAAAAATGTACAAGATATAGGAACCTAGAACAGATGGGACACTTCATTTCAAATCACCTCAGATGGGGGACACTCCTCTATCCTATAGACGAGAGTATTGTAACCACCACACACTGGAAATAGGTATTTAATGGCGTTGGACCTAACTTCTGTATAATAAATTTTGTAAGGAACTTCCAAATGTGAGTTCTTGTCTTTTGGTAGAGTAAGGGGTGATGAGTGTACTCTCACATCATATGATCTCATAGACTGTAAGGAATATCTAATAAATTTCTACAAATCAAATTTTTCTATAGTGACAATATTCCTAAGGTGGATGGATCCTGGAGTCACTGGCGTGTTATCAAACAAATAGAGGTATGACAGGCTTGCCCCTTTCATATTTTTTTATGCAAATAAATTCTTTAGAACGCAATTGGAATGATTGATAACACATATATCTCCTTTATGATGGGAGTGGGAGCGGTGGGGCCTGCTTCACTGGGGTGAGAGGTAAGAAATCGGAAAAAAGAATTGGAAATGGTAGGATTCACAAGCCCCAATGTTTTTCCAAAGTTACCTATTGCTTCTATGTACCAATGGTGAGCTTATAGGTAGTACTAGTTACCTGAATCATCCATCTGCTTAATATATAGATGGTTTGTTAGTTGTAATTCATGAGACCCATGCCACCTGAGGAACATGAGACAAAGAGCTTTTCAATATTAATAAGATCACATTGGTCATCCCAAAAATGTTAATTGCAATATATCTCAGAGCGAGTTAAATTTGAGACGGATAATGTTATGGCATGAGTGGTGTACATTTCTTTAAAAGTATCAGTGTGTTTAATAAAACAACTTTCCCAACAAGCCTTGTTGAGCTTCCATAAAAGCTGGCTGTGCAGGTTAAAATGATAGATATAAGATTACTCTCCACTGCTATATATATATCTTCATGAGTCCAGCCATACACTCATGTGGTACACAGGTTGGATTGAGGGGTGTCTTGGAATGGTATGATTAACCCCTAGATGAAGGTAGGCGAAAAGTTACATTTAGGCTATAAGATGATGCTTACCAAGGATTATAGCTTCAGTCTTTTTTCTATTGATCTTAGCATTACTTACTTGCTCATATAACTGATGATATTCTCCATGAGAGTGAGCGTCTAATGGGTTGGAAAGATCTAACACACAATTATCTGCAAATGCCAATAATTTGAGGGGTTTTGTGAGCTTGAGAGGCAATGCCTTTCAGGGACTGATCTAAAACATGTAAAACAGGGTCCAGCCCCAAGTGTAAACAAAGAGTTAAGAGGATTGCTCTGTTTTAAATCACGTTGAAAGAAAATGGGGTCAGGAACAAACCCTGGGCAATAAAATGGCCATGATAGCTAACTCAGTTGAAAGCACCACCCAGTTATCAAAACGATTTGGAATGCGCAAAATTTTATTGTTTCCATAAGATATTTTCTAATGAACGCATCTATATGATTTTAGTTGGTCCTTGAAGATTAGTGCAACATATGTCTAGACAGGCACAAGTTGACACTTTATGGATCTTTTCCCATATACTGCAGCTGGGAATAAATTCATATTGATTGCTTGATAGTGCTGCTTAAGTAATCTTATCTAGACGCTCTGACAGTATCTTTCATTACTTTACAATCCGCGTTAGTAAGTGAATTTGATCCCCAGTTAGCCAGATCGTTTAGATTACCATTTTAAACAAGGTGACCATAAAGACTTCTGACCCGCCAGACACCAGTTGAGTCTCTAAAAAGCACTTATGAAGGCTTTGTAATTGGGGCGATCAAATTAAAGTGTTTGACAGAACTTATAAGGAATGTCATCTGGTCAGAGATTTTCAAGTGGGTCGCCCTGTATAAAACTTCCCAAGATTCTTCTTTAGAGACAACACTAACCATTCTAGATAAATTAGAGAATATGTTTTAAAAAACGCTGTATTTCCTCTAACTCACAGCCTTCCGCTTGATATAGGTTAGTGGATATTGTTGAAATGTCTCAGATAATTCAAGGGGGGAAACAATAGAGTCTGTGGTAGAAAAATCTTGTTTATAAGAGGTACTTGTTTTTTATGGTAAAGAAGTGCATAGTGTTTGATACTAATCTATTCTTAAGCAATTTGTGAGTCGCCAGTCATAATACCTATATGGTGCTGATTTGCACTGTCTATCTCTTTCAAAAATTAGTTATAGCAACCCATTTTCATTTCCATGTTGGGATGTATCTAATGAAAGGGGCGTTTCTTTCCAATTGAGTAAGAAAATGTTGGAGGCTTAAGCTGCTGACATAGACGCGTAGCTCTGGCACATGATGAGCCACTTTGCAACAGCTTTGATGTGTTCTTATCAAGATCCATCTTTTCAAGGAATCCTCGCTAAATAGGCACATAATATGGTGTAATAAAGATTGTTTGGTCATCCACTAAGAGAACTTCTTGTTAGTTATGTTTCAATACTTTCCTTATTCCAGCGTAATTGAGTCTGTAGTCTAAAATGTGGCCAGGGTAATTGTTACTAAACAATGGCATAAAAAGTCACCATGGTAGTATCAACCCTGGAGATTCTGGGCTTGGAAATAGTGGAGGGAGAATAAAGTCTATGCAGGTCATTGATAACAATGCGCCCTGGTGTATATAAGGCTGTTTCATTTGAGTTACACTGGATGAATCATTAGGGAAGGGAACATAGAATCTTTTTGCGTTTTACACTAAAAACTCTATATGGCCTGGTGAGTATTGAGATGTTAATGGTTGGCAATCAGTTGCTGCATTTGATCAATAGTTGAAATATCCATAGTAAAGGTTGTATCTAGAAAGATCAAGTTGATATACTCCTTAAGAAAAGTTAATGTGGTCATTTGAGTTACTAGGGGCTTATATGTTAAAGATAGTAGATTACACACTAATTTATAAGAACATGGCAGCTAGTGATCAATCACATAAAATTTAGAAGTTTATAATGCAATAAGAACTTTGGTAGGGCAAATATTGAACCCACAAAAATGAGACCAAACGGTGTTCTAGAAAGAAGAGCTTATGACCACTCTTATTTATCTCCTTCCACACAATGGGTTTCTTGGATCCCAAATATATAACAGGTGGGTTGCGTAAGAATTAAGTTTCTTATCCAGGATGCAGAAGATCTGAAACCTATGACGTTGAGCATCTCTATTTTAGTTGACCTGGGCCGCTCTATGAGCAGTAATATGGGTCATTAGACCAAACCGCGCCCAAAGACCATCTTGGCTTTGGATGTGAGGACGCTGACCTGATCCAGCTCCTCTGGCTGATTGTGACGTCATATTTTTTGTGGTGGAGGCTTAGAGCCAAACTAAATGTAACCTTTTGATTAATATGATTTGTGTGAAGGGTAAATGTAAATAGGCTTGTTCAATTGCGTCTCTATCTAAGAATCTGTTTGATGGATTGAGCGTATCAGTATCAAGCGCATCTGAGTATTTCACAGACCGATCTGCCACCTGGGCATTTACTGGCGTTGCTAAGGGCTGGGAGGGGGCAGTAAACCAGTTTCTCTGCAATCAGTTTGGGATTAAGGGAGGAACTAACCCTTGCGCTGTTTTCTTGGAAGCTTCTTTAAGCTCCTTTTAATGAAATTTCTCTTTCTTAGCGGCTATAGAAGCCACAACCTTATAGAACTGGCTTCACCCCAACATAAATGGCGCAGGCGTTAGGTACTTGCATTAAATTGGTTCGTTGATTGTCTATGAGGGTTTGTAATTAGGGTCCTCTAGTTTCTTCCCTTGTAAGGGGCAGGCATGCGCCTTCTGTCCCAGCGCTTTGAATTCAGTGCAAATATGGGCTTCCCTTTCATGGAGGAAGGCAACGGTTCAGAACAAGTATTACCAATGAGGTTGAAGTCAGCAATCCATGGGATTTCAAATAAGTCTTCCTATATCTTTGTGTGTGGGTTAATAACAGCAATAGCTTTGCCGCTGCTGAGCTTTGTCTTATAATAAAAGCTTTGAAACTCAAATTTCTTAAGAACCACATACTGTTTAAACCTCTTTTAGCTACTTTTAATAAGATCTCGTGTAAGGGAGCTACAATAATCTTAAACTGATTAAGATTATATTATCCTTATTCAAACAGGTTCATTCAACATGCACTATGTGTGACACTAACAAATTTTAACCTCAATTGTAACCTTTGCAGCTTCATCAGTCTCCTCTTTGTTGGTGATATTTAAGTCAAACTACCCACTATTAAAGCTTTCTTTGAAAGAAATATCATCATGGAATAACTTTTCTTACTATTCTGAAAATTTTTCAATGAAAATGTGATCTTTTACCCTGCATTATACATGGATGGCGTGATTCACCATTTTGATTAAAAATGAGAGGCCAGGAAGAACAACATACTAATCTACATAAAATGTAGGTACAAGTTTATAGATTAGCCTCTGACTTGTTTGTCATTGTGCCCAACAGACACTGATGATTCTTGGAGAATACACTTGTTAACAAGGGGACTACCATGGCCAATGGGTGGGCCCCTTTAGCCACAGCGTCATAGTGGCGCCAGTTTCTGTTAAACATAATGCTATTTTTCACTATAACTTATTTATTGGCTTAATGAATAGTAATTGATTGGTTAAAAGCAATTAAGTGTTGGTAATGAGAGAAAGATATTAAGATATCTTAACACTTCTACTCTTTTTTAAATGTTAAGATAAGTTTGAGCAAGTCTTTATATAAAAATTTAATTGAAAAATCTAAACATACACATAGTTCAGAGTGTGATGAAGCAAACAGTAATATAAGTAGAAAGGTACTTTAGGAACAGATTACTATTAAAAGGGAATAAAGGTATATAGTAAAGTAACAATCATAATAATATATAACAAATTCATGTTTGAATTAGTCTAATAGAGAAAATACAATGATCCTGTGAGAAAAACTGTACAACTAAAAATCCTAAACCAAAGGGTGGTTAGCCTGGCAGGTAAAACTGCTTCCACCCTAGTGTAGGTTCTAGTTTGAAACCTGTACTGGCTAGGAAAACTCTCAGTGTGGTATATTTACCCAAGGTCGACCCACCTCAAATATTTTTAAATCCTAGACCATTTAACTTGAATGTTTTATCTACATAACTAGGGGCATAATGAATATTAAACTTAGACTGTAAGTTAGCATACTAGTATAAAAAGTATTGAGAGATTATATGAAGTATACCTTAGTATTTGAATGTACTTAATGACTACTTTTTTCAATGTATACTCTACTAAGGGCCATTTCTGCTATATATTTTTACTTTTAATTCTCATCCACTATATATAGTAAAAGATGGAATGACGCTATTCACAATTATAATCTAAGTTAATCTAGTTTTCTATTTTTTGTTCTTTCCTTACCCATGTTTACTCAAAACAAACACTGACTACCACTATAGAAGTATAAACTCACATAAATTATTGATATATAATTACAGCTTTAATATATATAGTTAACAAATACCTAGAAATATTATTTCTTTAGTTTGAGAATTTAAATTATACAAATTATTTTTCTGAAGACCTACACTTAATTTTGAGACTTAATTACCAAGTCTCACCACTTAGTTTGTTTCAAAATTTATTTTACTAGTTTAGACTTGAGATGCCTAAAGATATCTGCCTTGATTCGAGTTCGAAACCTGTACTGGCTAGAAAAATACTCGGTGTGGTGTATTTGTCCCAAGGTCGACCCACCTCGAATACTTTTTTTTACATCTAGTACTAAAAAAAAAGATATCTGCCTTGATTAAATTTACCCACAATATTAGGCCTTATTTTTTAGCACTAGTGGTGCCCAACCCAAAAGGGGGGACCGCCATGCATCTTTTTTTGAAACTGGGCCAAAAAAAAGATTATTAGAAATAAAAAATTCCTAATATGGCACCTCAGCTAACAGCCTAGGAAGCCATAGCAGAAGGTGAGGAAGCTTAGGGGAAACTTTTGTCTGGCACCTGATTTAGCTGGTAGACCATGGCAGAAAGCATTAGGGTGAGAGCATCAGCAACATGGGGCATAAGGAGTATAGTTGTGGGTTTTCTTTGTTTATGAGGCCAGCATATCCATCGCCTCAACATATTGAACAAGTTGATGCTAAGCAAAAGTGATGAGAGCTGGCTCATAAGTGAAAGACTTGAGGTGCCGGAGGGTTTTTGGATAATCAGTGTTAAGAGAAGTTTTTGCCACATCAATGCAAGCGTGGCTCACACTGAAAGTGAGCTCCTCAATTTCATATTTTGCATTTTCATCTAAATCATTGGAAAATTGGGGATAGGAATACCCTCAGCAAGGTGCTCCAGCGCCCATGAAGTTGCTGGTGAAGTAAGGTGTTGGCAGGGGCATCTGCAGCCTCAACTGCCATTTTGTTAATATTTTTATAAATCAGAAAGCCATTTTAGAGGGCATAAATGGTGGGGATGCAAATTGGGAGGGGCAACAAAGAACACCTCCAAAGCAAAATCCAGTTTTACGTGGTAATTCTGTCCCTTCTCATCAATCCACTCAAGAGCCTTGAATGGATTGGATTCAGTCAGCACTGGGCCAGCCACCATATTTGGGGCAGTGGAAGGAGCTGATTGGACATGTGCTGTCAACCATGGCAGCTCAGCTGAAACTGGTTCAGCCATCAACTCAGGATTCCATAATCCAGTTGAATTGTGTATTAGATTTTTTAAAAATTTTGTTTTGTTTGGCTTACGCTTTTGGAGCAGCGCCAAATTGCTCTGAGGTTGGAGGCATATCTGGCCATATCAAAACCATAAATTTATTAAAAATTGAATTCATTTACTTTCTATAATTAGCTTTCCTTTATCCCAAAGTAATTTTAGATAGAAAACTCAAATGGTCAAAATGAAAAGTATCTTCATACTGTCTGTAGGAAATAATGAGTACACCACTCCTAGGACAAAATCTAGGTATATTTATAAGTCTCTGACATTCACATACTATATGTAGTCTAGTATCACTATTAACTGCTTTACATTAGTTACACGCTTAAATTAATTATTTAGAATAATCCAAGATTAGAAAGTATCCAGATGCATCATTTTATATTAACACATCTTTATTAAACTTTTTACATGTAAAGTAAGTTTTATATATTCTTTTTTCTGATTGAATATGATGTGTGGTTTTTATGTATATTTATCATTCAAAGTACTATGTTTTTACAATTTATACTAACTTCTTGTAAATTCAGTAAAAGGAAAGCAAAATATTTGTTGAGTATTTCCTTGTAAAAAGACATGGCTACTTCTTTCTCATTTAGCTCAAAGTCAGTCACAATATAAAAAGCAGGTTCAGATTATAATAAAAGAAAATATCTTTTGTTATGCATAACTCCAAATTTTTTAAAAATTCACCATTGTCTTATAAATTCAATCTAAAAATTTTCTATCTTGGAAGGTAAATAATAAATCAAAAAAGTTGTATAAAACAGTTAAATCCATTTTTATTATAAAAGAATTAACTTTCTAAAGTAAGAGTTTTAGGAAACTGTGTCTAGTTAATAATAGTTCAAACTTTAGTGTCATTTTTTCTGCATGTAAACTTAAGCTGCAAAATATTTAAAGCAATCAGTTGGTACAAGAGATGATAGTTTCCCCTATTTTAATAAGGAAACTGACAACAACACTAAACATATTGCTTTTCTATTTGTCTAAAAATAACATTACTATTTGGTTTATAAAGCTTTTATAAGCAATAACTGAAAAAGCATACTTTCAGATCTAGTACTAAAAAAAGCATAATTTCAGTAAAAACCCATATCTCCATTAATCTATGTACTATATGCAGTTTTTAGCTTTGAAACATACATGTTCTAATTGTTTTTTTTATTATCCCTAATTTCTTTTCTTACTTAAGTTTATATATAAAGTACCACTAAAATATACATAATTCAATATAGATGCCAATATCACATTATTTCTTCCCCATAAAATTTATACATTATAAAAGACTAGTATATCAATGTAAGCTATTATACATCAAAGACATTTAGCTCATATAATCAATATTCTATATTATTTTAAATGAGGTAAGAAAACATAAATCACATCATCTTACAATTTCCAAAATCTTTCTAAAATCTTTTTAAAAGCTCTCGATAGTAAGGATACTTTTTTAAAGCTTTGTTATTATAGTCTTTTATCTAGTGTTGACTAATCAGAAATCTTCTTCCACCTTATAATGCAAACATAGGGAACTAGAATCAGTTATTTTAGATATTTTATCATATACTTGATAAATAACTTCTACTAGTTCACATTTCCTCTAAATAGCTTACAAATTTATTTCTCTTAGTTTATCGTAACATATATAAAAACTTTCTTTTACTGCTCAAAGTCACTTTTGAGCGATTTTAAGTTTAAGTTTTATTTATCCACAGCCGTCTGCCCAAACCTATTCTTTGATGTCCTTGGCTCCGCCGCCTGCCACCCCAGTGTGGGGCAGAAGTGCACCCCCACCTAGCATTTTCTGCCCCACGGGCAAGCGCGTTCAGACAGGCTCAAACAACCCACCCACTGCTTCCAACCGTTTTGTCCCCCCACGGGACTTAGCACTCCACCTGGTGCACGTCCACCCTTCTCGCCCCCATACTCTCGCCCTCCCTCGCTCCGCCATTCACTATTGCCTCAGAGTGGACTATGGGCATTTGTTCCCATATGCCAATAAGGCAATTATTGACCTAGTCACTGCGGCCTTTGCACCAGTTGGCTTTATAGACTTCCGCCCTTTTAAGGGCTACTTTGATGTTGGGTTCCAATATGAGGAGGATGCTGAAGTGGCAGCACAAACTCCTCTAATTTGTAAAAAACCCCCATTCCCACAACCTGTACTCGCCTCCCTTCAGACACCATGCTGGTGGTATCCTTTGCAAATCTCCCATCCTACCTTTCACCCCAGGTTTTGTATGACCAGTTGGTTGCGGGGATCATGGCTTATGGCACTCAGCCCAACCTCATCTTTGCCATTCCATCTGGTGCGGAGCGCCTTGTTGCTCCTCCTGCAACAGCCACCATCATACCACACCACCCTACCATAGCCCAATAAATCCCACCCCGTGCTAGTGTGGCTGCAGTGCCTGATCATTTTTTTTGGGCTCAGGTCAATAATGGTAGGCAGATTTGTTCCCTCTGCTTTGGCTTTGACCATGCAAAAAAAGTGTGCCCTCAGGCCAAGTCCGCTGCTGCTGCTTCTGAGCCCCCCTCTGGAGGCTTAGTATGGGGTGCTTTGAGCCCCCTCCCACCCTCTAATCTCGTTCAGTGGGCCCACATGGAAAATCAGCCCCTCCCAAAACCTCCAGCCTCACTCTCCCACCTAAATCTACCCCAGCCAATCAGAGAAATGCTTGGACCACCATTGGCACCCAAGCAGCTGCCCATTCGCCCAATCCCACCCACCTGAATTTGAATGCCACTATTCCAGTGAACCAAAATCCATGGGATCTATTGGCTGAGACTGACGAATCAGGTAATGTCCTCATTAGTAAGCATACAGGTCAACCTCTCTGCCAAGGCGATTATGGTCGTGCAGAATTTTTCCTTCCTGACTTTGATGAAACCCCTACCCCTCGCCATTTTGCTCCTCTTCCCAATACAGCCCCCTTCCAAAGTGATCACCAGCTCACATTAGCTGCGGTGGCCTCTCCTCAGTGCCCAAAGCTATGCACCGCAATGGCCCAGTCAGTGGCTCAGCTCCAGCATGACCTTCCCACCCTCTTCTTCCCCCCCAACTTCCCTGAATCTCTCTGCAGTGACATCTCAAAACTATTTGATGATGCTGAAGTTGCTGTTATGAATGTCGCAACGCTTGCTTCATTCAACCCTTAGCCAAAATCACCTGCCACAGTATCTCCCTTTCCACCTAACTTCCTGAAGCCCGCAAAGAATCTGAAGTTCTCCTTGCTGCTTTTGTTGAAACACTTTCCCATCATTATCTTGATGAGGAAGTGGAAAACTCCTACTACACTGACCTCCACCCCCACTATGCGGATGCCCCAACGCCCTGGCTTTCTGCTCTGATCTGGTACTGTAACCAACATCCCTTGATCAAGGCGGGTCTTTCTGAAAACCAACCCCCTGACCCCTCCTCACCCTCTGCCATGGTGGGTTAGCGGTTTCTGCTTCCCACCTGATTAGTAGTTTTGTTTTGTCATTTTGAGTGTTGTGATTTGGTACTGTCCATCCCCTGGTCAGCGTACCTTGAATAAATTGAAATAGTAGGGATCTTAACATATATAAATCTTTGTGTGTATGTAGAGGACGCATTATCTCATAAATGCATGATTCCAAATTACCCAAACTTTGCACAAATACTTTATATATTTTGGGAATGGTCATAGGTTATTTTCAAAATTATGATTATTTTAATAAGTTATATTGTACCTTATTTATATAAAAATCATTGCATGTATGTATATAAGTATTTATTAGAGGATGCATTATTTCATGAATGGATGGCCCAAAAAGCAACAAACTTTGCACAAATATTAAGTAATTTTGGGAATGACCATAGTTATTTTAAAAAAGGTATAATGATTCTATTAAAGAAGGATATAATAATGAAAAATATAAGATTTTAATGGCAATCCTATATCATTTTGGCTGAATAAAATGTATCATTTAATTCATTAAGTAAATAGGTTTTGATAAGTGTTTTTTAGTTTATCATTTTTATAAGTTCAACAATTGGTTTTAAATAAGTGATTGGTGGTCTTTGGTTGATTTGGATGACTCAGTGGTTTCTGTAGATGGTTAATGTTTAGTAAATTGGTTGTTTCAATTGTTGAATGAGTAGTTGATAATTTTTTTATTTAGTTTCTTATTGGTTTTGGCTAAATAATTGATGATTATTTAATTTAGCAGGCTTAATCAATTTTGGTCAAGTGGTTATAGGTTAGATAATTCAACAGGTTTAATGTTTTTTGAATTTATTGATGGTTATCTACCAATACCAACAAACTGAAACAATTGTTTAGATTTTCTGATAATTTATAAACCAGATAAAACTAGAAATTTAGCTTATAGGTTAATAAATACTGATTAAATAGAGCTTTAAGATGATTTGTTTTGGGTGGTATTGATTTATGACTTAGTTTTCCATAGTTAGAATTTTTAGAGTCAAGAAACAAACTTAAATTCTGAAATCTTTCAGAGGAATACATAGCTATCAAATTTTAATATAACATCATTTTGTGTATTAAATAGGACAGAAATTTCACAATTGCTTTTCTTATATCTTCAGTATAGCAATTCAATTATATAATTTTTAGATTTATAAATCCTCTCAAGTTATATCTTAGATGCCTCAAACTCATACAAGCAAAAATAAATAGTATGTTATAAATCAAAAATTCCTCACTAATTTAACCAATCGGATTATTAGTACCTTCTCAATAAGAAAAATCTGGCTATTTGATAATTAGAGTAAGAAGATGTTTATTTCCGAGTAAACAGGTCATAGGTCTATGAATCACATTAGCATAAACGTGACTTTAACTTATATAATCTACTTGACAAACTATATATAATACATTTATCGAATTACTACTAGACTAAAAGTTATACAAAAACTAGGATTATGTTTTTAAACTACAGTTCCTGTAAAAAATGATAAATGAATGCAAAGCCAACCAGAGTAGAGACTTTTTGTTATGCAAATGAACCTACAAGCTTTTAGGGTCAGTGCCAAAGAACTTAACTAAACTATCTAAGGATGCAGTGGGACTATCATGAATCATTCTCACAACCTTTTTAAATAAAAACAGAACAAGAACTTATATCAAGGGGTTGGCGCATTGTTATGTGAAGTTCAAACAGTTAATGGAAGATGAGATTATTTATTCAGGATAAGAAAATCCTGATCTAATCAGCTAGGCAGTATTTTCAAAGAGGCGGGAGTCTGGAGATAGAAACAAAAAAGTAAGGCTGTGGTGAGTGAATTTTTTATTTGAGATAACCTTACTTTTCAAGATAAAATGGTATTTAGGAAGCATTAACAGTCTTTATGAAGGTAGAAACTTATCATTTTAAATAAAGTAATAATCTGGATATCATAATGCCTCAATAACAACCATAGGGTAATAGAGAAATGTATGTAGAACTATAGATTGGGTCTGTGTAAACCATTGTAGCAATATTAATTGCACGATGTTGCCATAAAAGGTTAGAGGGAATTCTTTGTGCATATGCAAAGAAAAAAGTGCAACATCTTATTAGAGACATAGAGCAAAAACCAAAAAATATAGAGTCTCAAGAGGGTGTGAGATTTAGTTAAAATTATTATCCTTTATACAAGCACCATAAATTTAAGTCAACTGAAATAGGGTCATCAGTTATGGGTTTAGTTGGTTTCATTACAAATGTAAGAATATTTCAAGACCTCATAAGACTCATGATCAGGCAATGTAATATTTAGTTGTATGTTAGGTTGGATTATGTCTGGGATTTATTCAACTCCTCTAAATTACTCAATAGTTAAATGAATGAATAAATAGGAACATCAAGCACCACAGTTGGGGCGCGGTAAGGCTATAAAATGGGACCAACTGTTAGGAACCCAGCGTGCAATAGAATGACCTGGCTTTTCGGCGTGGATACACCAAGACCCATAAGGGCAGCAAGGTCCATAAGGCACCGCTGGTTCCAACGAACTATGCGTTGAGCTTTGGATGGGTTGTGAGAAAATCTCCAACTTATATAAAAGTTGCTCATGTGCTGGTTTTACTTATTAAACACCTAATGTATATGATTTTTAATTAAAAAGTTTATTAACTTAAGACAATTTTAGTTAAAAGAATAATTCAACACCCTATCATCATCAGGATGCTGGATTATATGGTGGAAAGAGGGAGAGCTACTTAGCTAAATTATAATAGGGAGAAAAAAATTCCAAATTTGAATTCGTTAATTAATGGATTTGATCCCCAATTTCGCTTTGATAGACCAGCAAAGTTTTCAAGCTATTATCAGAACAATTTCCCAACTTCCATGTGTCCAAATTTGCATTTTTCAGAATGGGTGTAGGACTTTGTTGTCCTCTCTGAAGGTCAGGACCTTCAAAGGATGTTTGATTATGCGTCAAACTTGGGTCCATTGGAATCTCTTAGGGATCAGGTTCTCTATGGCAATATCTCAATGGAAGTTCTTCGTTGAGGATACTCTGTTTGCTTTGAACATGCAAGGTCTTTTGTATAAACAGGGTGAAGAAATACTATTAGACATAGGAGATTTATAGGATATTATAATAAATAAATTCAGAACTTTATTATAGGCTGCCAAGATTTTCTGGTTCACCTAAAAGGAACTTTGTGTGAAAATTGGGAATGAGTAGGGTAAGGTATTCTCTTTATGGATGTGACAGGTGACATAGGTTTCCTTTGAATCCCTCTCTCTTTTGCTAGGGCAGTAAATTTTGGGGACTCCAAATGGCAAGATCTTCATTGGATGACTTGCTGCCTCTGTTAGAAAGATAAGTGGGACCTTTTGGAAGTAGAGTTTCCTTTTGCCCATTTAGGATTTTATTATTATCTCTTGTGGTACAGTGGTTAGGATTCTCTGCTTCCTCCAAAGCGGCTAAAATTTGAATCCCTCTAAGGCCCATTTGAATCTCATGATTCATGACAAAACCCCCTCAAGATCTTGCCGAGGAGAGACACAATTTCAGAGGAATCTAGCATGTACCCGATCTACAATGGAAACCAACTTCACAGAGGCAATAGAATATTCAGGACCCCAATTGTATATCACCTGGTATGGACCTGACCACAGAGTATCAAGTTTATGTATTTGCCCCCCAGTCCAGTGATGCTAAAATAGAACGAGGTCCCCCAACTGGAAATTCAGGCAGGACTGGCCACCAAGCCTTCACTGATCAGCTTCCCTTTGTTAAATAGTACCCATTGATCTAGCAGCTAATGATTGTAACCTTAATAATTCAGCAACCAATCATTACATTGCTAAGTCAGTGGTTTCTGGTGTGGGAACTTTTAGTATAGGCTGCACACTAGAGGGCAATATTGGTTATCAGTCATAAAGGGCTTAGAAAGGTGACATCTGTATGATTTGATAATAGCTAACATGATTGCTAATAAGGTTGCTGGTAAGTACTCATTCCATTTTGAAGGATTGGAGGAAGCTATCTCGTGAAGAAAGACAAATAAGGAACTGTTTGCTCATTCTACCTCTCCATTGGTAGCCATATGATAAGAATTTGTGAAAGAGTGCCAGGATTCTCCCTTTATTGGGGGAAGCCCCAACTAGGGGTTGCGACACACCTATTGGTGGATGCTAGATTGGGCTCCCCATTAACTTAAACGAGCCCAATAGGAAGTTTTCAGAGATTGACCCTGATTTTATTTAAATTGAAATTTTAATTTAACACCGATGACTAATACTGAGGATATTAAAACTCAATTGGTCACGGTGAAATCTCTTTTGGCACTCGCACCTCAATCAAATTACCCTTTTGTGCACACCAGCGAATTATGCTGAGGATGCTCCCAAACCCCATATACTGATTACATTTTTTATTTTTATCTTAGTCAGCAATCAGCTCCTTAATTTCTCTTTCCCAATTCAATTATAGCCTCTACGTCCTTTAAATACCTTGAGGTCTATTTCAATAAAATTGCCGTTTCTCACCTATCTCCTTTCCATTTTTAAGATTTACAAGGCCTTAATGGCCTATTAACTCGCTGGTGGCTTTTAGGCCCTGATTAATAGGGGCCAGGTTGGTGTTGGTCCCCCAAAGTCCCAGCAACGAATGGTAGGTGTCCATTAGAAAGTTAATATTGGCAAACAAACTGGAAATAAAATTGGTACCATTGTCAGATAGCAGCACCTTAAACTGCCTTGGTGACTGAAGACCTGCTTTATAAAGAAGGATGCGGTTGCTATAGAAGTTGGAGAGGCAACTGAGATAGCCTCGACCCATTTTTAAAGTGATTAACTGAAATTATAATAAAACAGTGACAGTACATCACTTTAGGAGGAGTCCAATAACGTCAATGCTAACTGTGGAAAATGGGGCTGTAGGACCCATGACATGATATTGGTATGGAGGATTGAGTAGCTTTTGATTTGCACAATTGAGACAAGTTTCAATGACATCCTGGAGTGTCTCAATCATTCCTTCCTAGTAGCAATGATCCGTTAGCCATCAATGGGTTTTCTTCACTGCGCCGTGCCCTATGGCAACATGAGCCTCCAGAGTTGACTTTGTATGAGCAGAGGGTCGAACATATGGTAGCCATGAGGTCCCAACTTGCTTATATAGCAATCCATCTTCAACTCAAGTCTGAGTAGCCATCTGTTTTATGCGCTTTTGCATTGCCAAAGACTCATGACTCCACTCTTCTGAGTTTGCAATGAGCTCATAAGTCTCGTCCTCTTTTGAAGCGTAAAGAGCCAGGATAGGCAATCAGGAAAACCTATCAGCATTTTAGTGTATCATCCCTGCATGGTGTACTATTGAGAAGTCATAATTCTGGAGCTTAAGGGCCTATCAGGCTAATCGTCCATCTGGGTCTTTCATATGTTGTAATCACCGCAGTGAGGCATGGTATGTCACTATGGTGAAATGATTCCATTAAAGAAAAAGGCGGAAATGCTTGACGGCCAATAACACAGCCAGTCACTCACATTTGGTTACACTGTAATTACGTTCTGCTTAGGTTGATGTCCTACTAAAGCAAGCTATGGGATGGCCATCTTGGCTTGCATCCAGTTGAGCCAGAATGGCCCCCACAGCCACATCGCTAGCATTAGTGAATAAAATGGGGGTTTATCAAACTCGGGATGTACCATAAAGGTTCTGTAGTCAAAGCCTTTCTTAGGAAATTGAAGGACTGCTGCTGGGCATCTTACCATTGGAAAGGAACTTCTTTATGGAGGAGGAAGTTCAGTGGATTGGCGAGCTCACCAAAGTGCGGTATAAATTGTCAGTAATACCTGACCATGTCAAGAAAGACCTGAATGTCATGCAAACTTCTGGGTCAAGTCATCTTCTCAATAGCAGTCACCTTGTCAGGCAAGGGCAAGTCCTTCTTGCGTTACTTTATGACCAAGGAATCCCATCTCAGTCTGAAAAAATGGCATTTAGTAGGTTTTAACTTCAATGCAGCAGAGCGTAGACATCCAGATACTTCCTTCAAGTGGTACAAATGCTGTTCAAATGTTCACGAAAACACAAATACATCATCCAGGTAGACCAGCACATATGACATTTTTTGATAATCCTAACAAACAGTTCATGGCCCACTGGAAGGTGGCTGTGGCATTGCACAGCCCCTGTTTCATGCTAGTAGGTATAAAAAGCCCTCACTTGCTATGAGCGTGCATTTCTCTTGATCATCTGGTGCAAGCTCTATCTGCCAGTACCCGCTGGTAAGGTCCATTGCGGAGAAAAAATGTGACCCAGCTAAGAGGCGTAAGAAGTCATCAATCCTAAATTTTCAGATAGCTATCCTTCTGGATGATGGCATTCAGGCATCAGTAGTCCATTACTACATGATGACCTCCATCCCTCTTCTGCACAAGCAACAATGGCAAGGCCTAGGGACTTTGTATGGTTTTGGTAACCAAGCGTCCAATAGTTGTTTTAACTCTTTTGTGAGCTGGGCTTCCTCTACTTTAGACTTCTGATAGGGTTGGGCGCGAATTGAAGGGGCATCGCCAGTCAGCACTTGATGTTCATCCTCTTCATCATTCCAAAATCCTCTGGCCCAGTGGAGAATATATTGAAATATCCCTTGAATAGGGCGTCAGCCTGTAGCAACTGTTTGCAAGTAAGCATGTCACCAATTTCCACCTCAACTCAGGCTATAACAGTTTCATCCATTCCTAATTCTCGCAGGTCTCCACATCCTCAGACAGACTCAATATGGTTGACAAGTAATATACGTACATATGCAATGGGTCATTTCTGATTTATCTGCATTGGTTGATCAGTAAAGTTATACATTAGAATAGTCAAGGGGCCTCAGTAAGCAGGATCAGCACTCCCGGCGAGGTAAGGGGTTAACAAATGGCTGGATTACCCTCTCCTTAAATTTCCAACAAGTGGTCTTGTAGTATGGCAGTTTGGAGACCAGTATACACTAATGTATGCAATTTAGTGGGTATGACTAGATAGCTAGGCGCATATACAGGCATTCATTACATAGCCACTGTGCAAGAGGATAACAACTTGGTCTTTGGTCCAATAATCCGATACTCTACCCATTCAATGTGTTCCAGTTATTAAAGTAAGCAACATCAGGGTTTCCTTTTCCCATATCCTTAGGAACGTCCTTCACAACCAGAGGAACGTGGTACCCTAAAATAGAAAAGTGCAAGTCATTGTGAAATATTAGAGTATCAAATTTAACTAAGAACTGGGTGCTAATAAGCAAGTCATAACTATTAATTTCCAACATAATTGTGGGAGCTGTAACTACCAGAGAGCTAAATCGAAGGGGTAAGGAGGAGTAGGCTCCCAGAAAATGGGTACAATGAGGTCCCGTTGTTCCACAGGCAAGGTAGTGATTCTGATATGGTGTAACCTTTATCTCTTTAACCAGTCGAGAGAAGATGATGTTTACAGGGGAGCCAGTGTTGATGATGGTTAATATCCTCACCTTATGGACAATGACCTCTACTAAGGTGACTTTGGTGCCAAAAAGGGATTGAGTAAATGGAGCTTCTGGGAGGGAGCGGATTAGAATTGACAGAGTAAGAGGAGGATAGGTCTTTATTTGGAATCATGGAATCTGGGACAACTAATTCTTCAGGTTTCTCCAGAACATAATACTCAGCTCGTGGAGTGAGAGAAGGTTGAGGTTGAGGTGCTGTGTCAAAAAGCAGAGGGTGCCTTGTGCCCTAAGCTGACTCCGCTTTTCCCAGCTCATTATCTTGCTTCTTCTAACTGGCACTTTCTTGGTGGCCAAAGATTCCACAGTATGAGCATGGCTTGTGACATGGCTTTTATCTCTAAAATCGGTCAATTGCATGGATATTAGGTCAATTACTCTTACCTGGAGCTTAGTGTACTTTGGGCTTGGGTAATTCCATTATTGAATCCTTGGTGTCAAGAATGGATTTAAACATATTCTTGGCATTCTGGAAATAGAGTATTAGGTTAGTACTGTGTTGGAAAGTGGAGAGAACAGCGGAGATGCCACCATCCAAGGTAACCCAGTCGCCTGAAGCTAACGCCTGGTCTTCATGATAGAAGTGTACTGCAAATTCAGTATGGGTTTCTTCACATCTTGGGTGGATACACATGAAAGCCTGTTTGCAGTTAGAGAAAGTAAAGTTGCTGTCAAATTCTTTGATATGGCCTTTTTAATGGCTGCTAAGTGGTGCACGTCTTGAAATAAGACATCATAATTTTCGTGCCTTGCCATAAAGACAGGTTTCTATATGCTGGCACTGTTGTTGTTGTTATCTGGTTCCATCGTGCCTTCATATACAAAAAGGTACAACTGGATTGTCTCGGCCTCAGGAACATACTTCTCCTTAAAAGTAGGTTTAAAATACCCAACAGGCTCATAGAGAGCATGGACGGCAGGAGAGAGTGTATGCTCTGAGCTAGTGGGCTCTGTAGTGCCTATATCATTGCGTGGGATAGCCCTATCAAACTGACGGCGTATTTCATCCATGTCATCCTGGATAGTGGTGTAGCATTCATTGTCGTGCTTAAGGGAAGCCTTAGAATCTAAAAGTTGGTGCAGACTCTTGATCTCTTCAGACTGTTGGGTTAACTACTCAGACTTGCATCCTGCTTAGCTTCAGTTATTTGGAGTCTTGTAATCGTCTATGTGATGTGACGATTTACTTGGTTTTGTTTGGCGACCAAACTTGGAACAGGTACTAATAATCTTCGCATAATGGTTGTACAAGGCGGGGAAGGTCAAATCTCACCCAGATGTTCCCCCTCTATAGTCATCTCAGCACGATGGGCCACCAATAACAGCTGTCGCTCAAGGGCCTTAATTCAGGCTTGTGGTCTTCGTTGAAGAAAGATCCTGAAGGTATGAATGCACCCAGAGGGCCTTGGGGACTTCCAGGACCAGAAGGCCCTTGTTCCCATTAACCACTAAGTCCTGTTACGCTGTGGGCCTCAGGTTTTACTGTGGCTTCTGGAGCTGGAATTGTTGCAAGTTGTTCACTCAGCTGCTGGATAGGTCAAGAAAATTGACAAGCTGAGAATCAGTTGCTTCACGATCTTCAGTAATTTAGTCAAGGAGAGTTGATAAAGTGCATTCACTTTTTGATCCATACCGGTGTTTAAATGGTCCATCCTCTGGGGGAATTCATTCTGCAAGTATTGGATGACTCCAGTTCCAATTTAAGCAAGGTGTTGCTGAATATTATTGATCTTCTGATGGTTACTTAAAATAGCCTCCCATTTATCTCAGCCAAAACTGGAGGCGGCATTGTTTAAATAAAGAAAGTGGGAGTGAATCCGGTTGGTCAATTCTAGCTGTCGCTGCATCTCCATGTGGTGGAGTGCGAGCAACTGCATGTGTTAGTGTAGGGTAGGATGTACAAATCGTTGGAGGTATGATTCTGTACGGGCTGCTCCTATGTCACTGTTTGAAAGCTCTGCTAAGAAAATCGTTGTATTTGAATAGTCCAGGTAGAGCTTCTACGACTAGTTCTCCCACCAGGGATTTTAACTTCACCTAGAAGCTCTTGGACTGTTTGGACGACATCAGGAGCTTGAATTTGGTAGATAGCTTTGTTGGGAATTGAGATAGATAAAGTCATGGTTGCGTGGAACTCAAGTTTTCACAATTGAGGTAGTGTCACATTCTGATTATTGATAGCAACCCATCAGGTTAAACTCATATTCTCTTACATATTAGGAGGGCTGTCTTTGCTGGTGTTTTCATACTGAAGGTAGGTCTTCGTTAGGAGCCTCAGAAGAAACTGTCAGGGCGCACCGGTTTGTAGGACTTTGTTGTCCTCTCTGAAGGTCAGGACCTTCGAAGGATGTTCAATTATGCGTCAAACTTGGGCCAGCGGAATCTCTTAGACTCAGGTTCTCTAAGGCAATATCTCAATATAAGCTCTTCGTTGAGGCTACTCTGTTTGCTCTGAACAGGCAAGGTCTTTTGTATAAACAGGCTGAAGGAATACTAATAGACATAGGAGATTATAGAATATTCTAATAAATATATTCAGAACTTTTTATAGGCTGCCAAGATTTTCTGGTTCACCTAAAAGGAACTTTGTGTGAAATTTGGAATGAGTAGGGTAAGGTATTCTCTTTATGGATGTGACAGGTGACATAGGTTTCCTTGAATCCCTCTCTCTTTTGCTAGGGCAGTAAATTCTGGGGACTCCAAATGGCAAGATCTTCATTATCTGACTTGACGCTTCTGTTAGAAAGATCTGTGGGACCTTTTAAAAGTAGAGTTTCCTTTTGTTCATTTAGGATTTTACTATTATCCTTTGTGGTACAGTGGTTAGGTTTCTCATATTTTCTCATGAAGCTTACTTTCAAATTTAAAATGAATGGTACAAGTCTATAGAGAATATCCGCCTGCCTATGAAGTACTGCACCTATAGAGCAGTAACCCACATTCATACCACTTAGCATAAGTATATCATTCCGCCCATCTGTGTGAAGCACAAAGAAACAGTTAGCTTGCTTATGCTGAACGAAAATTTTATTAAGAAATATGACAATATGGATGCACCATCTGGATGATTTCTCACTGACAAAGGCCTCTGGTTGACTGATAACAGTAAATGCTCATCTAATAACTGCTCAACAGATAGCAAATTGTCAACAAAAATGACAAAAAATGCTTGAAAATAACCAAAAAACTCAAAAAACCCAGCGACAAGAGTGGCAAATGCAGACAACTCCCAGGATCAGTTTCTGCCAAAAACCAGATGATTGCTGACGCCCTCAAGGAGTGCGAAGCAATGTTAAGAACAGCAGTGTCAGGATATTCCCACCAAACTTCAATCAAGAGAGGGGATCAGGACCTTCAGGGGAAAAAAACTTAAAAAACCAAAAAATCCTGACAAAGTTTTGGTTGGATCAGAGACTGAATCCAATTTGACCAAAAACTCCAAGGACTCAGATTGTCTGGGCAGCTGTAAAAAAGTTTTTGACTGGGACAGAGAAATTTTTCAATGATGCTCAAATTAATTGCTCAAAAAATATGTTTGGGACTATTCCTGACAATGGACAGTCAGGGGGGAGGACGATTTCCAACCATAATCAAACCGGTCATTTGAGAAAATTGTTGGGGATAATCCCCAATGAAATCTCAGGTACAATCCCTGACAGATTTAAATTGACAGCGGGGGCAAAATCAGCCCAAAATTGATCATTGAGCCAATGTGAACCATCAGAGATCATCCCTAACAGAGATGAAGAAGTATCATGAAACAAATACAAAGGATTGTACTCCCGTGAAAATTTCATCAAAAAAGTAAAAATACAGACAGAAGGGTTAGAACCCTGACAGAAGTGACATTGCAACTAGGGCCCCAGTAAAGTACACCCCATCAAGAAGAACATGTTAGTGCACCGCAGTGTGTCCTCTCACAAAATCAAGCAATAGGAGGCCCTGCAGTTCCTGTGTTCAATGGCGATGCAATGGGTCTCCAAAAGCATTATGCCAGCCATTGTGGCCATCTAGCAGGATCACAAGTTTTCCTCTGGGGCAACCAAACGTTGGATCAACACCCAAATATCGCTCAAAATGGTGGTGTCTTTTAAGGTGTCACAAATCTAACTAAATATGCCCTTGAACGGATGAAACTCACCTTGAGCATAAAGTGTCAAAGCTGCAGTTTGATAATATTTATAGCTGGAAGATGAGAAGGTCTGGATGGCAGCTGCATTGACCTCCTAAACGTGACAAAATTTAATAAGGCCAGCATATCAGCGAAATTCGCCCAAGCCATTAAGAGCTCAGGTTTTACTCCAAAGGAATTATCTGATTACGCAGAATGGTTCCCAAACGTTTCAACCGCCCTAGAATGGTCCAGCATACCATTCCAGTCAACACCATGCTGGAATAATATAACACCACGCTCTCCCCAGAGGAGGCACTTCCATAGATTGCAGCCAGTTTTAAGGCCACTGAGGCCTTATACTGGTCATACACTCATATCCTGCCAGCCACCACATCTGACCTGATGAAGGCGGGCTGGATGATGGGGAAGGCAGTGGAGTGGGGACCCAATCGGCATTGGTCACTGAAAGAGGCAATTAACTGGTCCACTAACAGATTCACCTTGTTGGAAATGAAATAATGGTTCCACGTGGGGCCAGTATCAATCAAGTCCAAGAGTGGGTAGAGCTGGGAGTTACGAAACTGATCCACAAAAAACTCTGAGGCCAGCATTTCCCTTATGAGAAGTGGAAACTCTGGCATGATGTTGCCACATTAGCTGAAGCTGTAGACTTGGATGCTGCAGGGCTCACCCCGTGTCATCCCAACCATGGATGGAACACAAGATTTCATTGCAGGCAGTAACAGCAATGAAAGAGGTTATGACCCCAGACCTGGGCCAAGAATGGCTCAAAGCAGGAATCTAAATTGAAACCATCCTGGACTAAAAGTAATCCTTCCTGGAACCGTCAGTAACTGCCCCATATGCCACCAAAGGTTTTTCCCCATATGAAGCCTTCCAGTGGTGCAAAGCGGGTGTCCAGCTGCCATGGCATTATTTTCACAGACAGTGGATGGAACAGTGTTACAGTAAGGTATTGGTGCCAGCGTAGTTCAATTACGCTGAAGGACCTCCAGAAATACCTGCACCTAAAGTGCTTGACGGTTACTTCCCTCCAATAAATGCCCTCAAGTGGCAAAACCTTGAGATCAGCGCACAAATGGCCAGGAGCATTAATTGCTGCAGTATCAGAATACACTAGATAGAAGCATTCCTCAATTGGGGATTTAGCCTTGATGATTCAGTAAGCTGGATAATAAAGAGGGAAACCTCCGCCAAAGTACCAAAGCCTAGCATGAAATCAAAGTTGTACAACACCGCAGCAGCTCATACTGAACACATGAAATGGGGTGGGAAGCCATATCAAATACATCCGCCAACTGATTGTGGTAGCTTTACAGACCGCTAGGCGCCTGGATCATATCTAAAGGATGCAATCCAAATCCACTTGTAGTTGGTGGATAGAGGAGGAGTGGTCTGATCTGAGAATGTCAATTAATCAGGATCTCGACGAAGTACTAGCAGGAGGGGATTTTGACCATCACTGGGTACCTGAATGGGGCTATATTGACATTGCAATACCAGGCAAGTTAAATAAAAACTCCTTGAAATCGGCATCAAGTATAAGGGATTTTAATTACAAATGGAACTGACTTGGTACGCTAACTAAACTGCACAGTGGGTGACATTCCAAAATCTCCTAACTGATTAAGAGAGGTAATGGGTGCATGAAGTGATCTTGACTGGAATATCATACTATGGGGAGGTACAAGAATTTTGGAAAGACAGCGGAAATTATACTGCAAAGTGCCTTATTCCCCAAACAGTCAAAGCGCTATACAAATTGGCATCATGGATGAAGACAAATAATATCACCTTATTTCATTTAATCCGCCTGCCTGGCCTAGTCAGAGTATGTACATTAAGCAAGTAAACGTGAAGCAAGTGTGCCAGTTCTGCTACCAGACTGGCCACACAATGGTCCAATGCCACAATCAAAATAAAAAAACCACTTGCAAGTACAAATACAACCCTGTCAGCGGGGTCACAAAGGTCAGGACCAAAACCTTTCCTCAACCCAAAGCCAAAGAATGGATCCCACGTAACCTAATGGAGGTCGCAGATATGAAACGCCAACAACAAGAGTTGGACCTCACCCCATAGAGAAGCATGGGAGTAAGAAGAAGCCAAGCGACCTGAAGCAGATGATGAGCCCTTCATTAACCCAAACACTAAATCATACAGAATGGATGAAGGAATGGGCCCCAAACTGATAGCTTCGCCCATCTCAAGTGAAAATGGATGATCTGCAAAGAAAAATGATGGCAGAAGGTGAACCCGAAAAAATACCCCAAGAAGGGAAGGTCAGCGCAAGATGCCAATACATCAAAAACAAATCCTGAAAATTGAAAGTGAATAAGAAGACTTCCCCAGAAATCGTTGGCAAATAAACCAAGAAGTCTAACAATCAAGCAACTAAATTGACAAAATGAAAAAAGTTTGCCAATCTAAAACCTGACAAAAAATTCCAGTTCAACCAATAAATATGACATAGGGGTAAAATCAATTGACGGATGAGAGGGAATCTTCTGCACTGCCAGTAGGGACCAAGGAGCACCTGATCTGGTAATAAAACTGTCCCATTATCCATTGATAAGGAGATGAGGATGGTGACTGATTTCCAAGTACACAAAAACGCCAAGTAATATCATCCCTTTTCCGACCAACTGACCCTGAAAGCTGAACAATACCCCACTCCCATCCTCATCAAAACCATCCACCAGCAAGCAAACTTCAGCCGCAACTCAATAAACAACCCAGAAAACAATAATTCTCATACCTGTAGGTCAGGAAGCCAGAAGTGAAAATTACAACTACAAATGCTTGGGGGATGGCAAGCATACAAATGAGAAGGCAGAAGCCACAACACTTCAAAAACAAAAAAATATAGACATAATTTTAATATTGAAAACACAAGCAGGTAGTCAAAAAAAATGGTGCCAAGCTCTAACTACAACGTAAAGTCCCACCTGTGGTACCACCAAATTGGCTGTCAAGCCCTCTGGACAGATCATGTGGCAATCATCGCACTGAACAAGAAAAAAGACCTACAATTCGTGGAGGAAACCCATGCTGGAAGGATCTTAATAATGACCGCTATGAATAGGGAAACTGGCAAGAGCATTCAAGTGGTGGCTATCTATACTCCACTGAAGCCCCTCAAAAACTGAATATTTTGGAATTTATTTATCAGAAGTACAAACTAAAGCGACAACAGTTATAGCAGGAGACCTGAATTGTTGGACAAATTTGAGTCAGGATATGTTCTCAACAAGTGAAATTCCCACCCAAAGTCCAATGAGATTATACAATACCTAGTCAAATTGGGGGTGTGCCTCATGATTGACGAGGAGGGTGACGACCTGGTCAACCTAATATGATGGTCATATGACTCCGCTGGAACCCCACAGGCTGGTTCATGCCTGGATTAGATACTAGTGTCATCCAATATCAAGCTGCTGACGTCCCACATCAATATAGTATAAATGCTGTAAGCAACCATATAATTGTCCACATATTATCGATCTGGATGAGCCCCCAAAGAACCAAGAATGGCAGTTGGCACCAGCCACACTGAGGGACCTGAATGGCGCTGAACAATTGAAGCTGGACTGGATTGACTCGTCAATTATCTATATTGTCAACCGGAGATAGACCCTCTGAAACAGTGGATCTGGATTAAGGAAAAATTAGGCATGACAGTATGATGTTTAAAACGACTATCTACAAATGAACTGCTGCCTTAAAACAGCTGAAAGATGCACTGGTGAGGTTAAAACTCACCCGGCGGGACAGCAAAGAATGATGGAGCAAGTAACAAATAATGCAAAAAGGTATCAGGCACTAATGGTGAAACAGAAAATTGTAACGATGGATCAATGAAGCCTACTGATATCAGAGCTCAGTGGAGACAATAACTAAAGAGGGCCTGGCGCACCTCAAGGAAATCTGAACCAAGGGTAGGATACAAGAAGCAGAGATGGTGGAAGGGAAGTATTAACAGACCTGGAAACGATCAAACGTGAAATTGAAAACTTCTACAGCGAGCTATTATGCCAATGAGAAATGAGCAAGTTGGTGATAGATGCCCTAATTGACCTGGCTAAGCCAGCACTTGAAGACAGTATGCCAGAAGATATCACTAACCTATTCACCGAAGTTTCTATTGATGTTTTCAGGCGGGTGCTAAAAGAGCCACTGATAATGAAGGCACTGCGCTCCAACAACATGTGTGCATAAGTGTACAGCGCATTCCATGCCCACATTTAGCGGAGCTCAAATCCCTCTTTAGCCACTTCTTGCAAAACGGACAGAAAATAATGGGAGGCCTTGAGACCTAAATTGTACTCTTGTACAACAAGAGACTCTAACGCCAACTATGGAACTGACGCCTGATTGCACTTTCTAACGCTGACTATAAGCTATTCATGTGCACAACATTAAATCAGCTAATGGCAATGACACCGCATACACTGAATAAAGCCCAAAACGGGTTCATCAAGGGCTGAATCATTTGGGACAGCTTTGGTGCAGTCCAAAACTGTGCTCCAGGACACGTGGAACCTAAGCAGGGATATCTCATGTTCCTTGACATGGAAAAGGCCTACAATTGGGTAGCTTGGTCCTTCCTACATGAGGCGCTAAAGGCGTTTGGTATTCCTGTATTTTTTAGATCATGGAATCAATACTGTACTCGGGCCTGGTAACCAAGGTGATCATTGCAGATGGAAAAACCAACAATATTCCAGTCGGGCAGGGTCTCCAATAAAGTGATCTAATGTCATCGATTTTGTTTACTTTGCAGCTAACATTTTATTGGCTGCAGCAGATGCAAAACTCTGGGGCCTAGTTCACCCTAACCAAATGCCGCTGAGAATGATGGCCTTCACCAATGACATGGTAGTAGGTATTAGTTGCCTGACCAATCTTCAGGGTGCCAAGGAGATACTAGACTATACCAGTTCGCGTCAAACGTAAAGATCAACCTGGAAAAAACCTCAGTAATGAGAATTAGCATCCCAAATTACAGCCCATTGACTGACACAAAGCCGATCATGAGCACTCTCATCCAATATATTGGGATACTCTAAATGATGAAGGGCCAGTGGTACTGAAAACCAAGCAGGAGAGTTATTGAGTCTATCAGTCTGAATGGCAAACTGGAAAAATGCAAGACTATGCCTCAAGGAGAAAGTGTTGGTCGTCAACATATTCATCTTCTCAAAGTTATGGTACATTGCCCACGTGCTGCCATTGAGCCTGAACCTGGAGAAAAAGATCAGGACAATGATCCACACCTTTCTATGATTTAAGTCAAAGGTGGCACCAATAGCCTAGAGACCCTGTACAATCACAAAAAAGAATATAGTATGGGCCTTCTGTTTTTGAATCCCACGCTCAGAGGATCTGGGCGAAGTTGTTCCTTAGGTCAATGAAGATGCGCATGCGCTTCTTGACCCTGTCTTGGAGCGTGAACTGAGATAGAGTACAGGGCCTTCAGGAGCTGGTCTCAGCCCGCTCACTACGTAAATGGATGGTGACTCACCCACAAATTCCTTCCCAAAAAGGCACTAAATACTACTGGTGACTGTGCAATCAGAAAAATGCACATGGGCAGCTGGTCATTTGATCTAGCGGATGGAGATGCCAAGAAAATCCACAGTAATGTCAAGGCCCATAATTCCGCAATGATTTACACAATGATTTTGGAGGAACGCAACTAAATTGCCCATGATTATGCTGCCAAGTTAATCAAAAACGTGCTACAAATTTACCCTGATTGAATCTGGGGATCTGCTCCCAAAAATCCCAGGTGCAACCCACCCGCTTGACCACAAATTCTGAATGACTGTGCAGATGAAGGCCATGACACCAACTACCAAATTAAGGAGTTGATCATGGGCCTCAACTCCTGACTAATAAGAGCAAAGCAACGATCAATTACCTGGTTGATCCTACACTGAATGATTAAATCTGATAAACATAGTGGACTGGACTACCTACACAAGGAGTGCCCCATATGCACTGAATCAGAAGCAGATATTGCCCACCAATATTATGATTGTGCTATGTTCATAAACTATTGGTCCACGATGCAATACTCCTCTTGGGTGAACAATTGCCAACAAAAATACATCTGTTGCAAAGCCTGTTTTTTGTGAAAACCCTGTGAACATCCCCAATTCAAATATGAGCCTTCATCTAAAATTATTATGTATGGGTGATAC